>JAODAL010042767.1:0-34487 GCA_025379985.1 Phyllomedusa bahiana
AGGATGTCGCAGCAGCAGGGGGGGACAAAACCCCACACGGGAAGCGCGATCCATAACAGGGACCGCGGCGTGAACCGTAAATTTCTGGCAGTGAGCAATGTCAGTGTTGGTCAGCATACAACACACTCCAACAATCAAGATGCCGGAATAGGAATAAATGGGGGTCCACTAGGTCACTGACCACTTCACTAGGTCGCCTGGGGGATTATACGCTTATGCTCACCCACTATATTGCATCGGGGCACACAGTGGAAGGTCTCACACAAGAAGATGGAGTCAGACTGTGTTGAAACTCCTGCACTTTCCCCACATCAAAGACCAGGGAGTGGTGCACCTCACCCTTCCCACTGACCAGGTTTTAAAAGAAGGAGGGACCAGTGTGGCGCTTTAAAAACTATGCAAGGGACCCAGAAAGGGGAATTCGGGAAATCAAGAGTCTCTTGTCCTTCCCCCCCAGGAACCCGGGTTTCCCCAACCACACCGGGAAAAGCGCTCACAAGCCCTTTTTGTCAGCAGCCTAGGTTCAGTGGGTCCAAAAGTGGGGGCCTACCGCACTTCAGTCCCACGGGACTTAAAGGGGGGGGCAAGAGTTTTTGCCCAAGGGGGCCCCCCCTTTTCCTTCTCTTAGCGCGGCGTTAAAAGCACAGGGGATCAATCCCCCAAAGGGGCCACGGGTGGCTTTTAAGGGGCGGGCCCTGGTCTTTCCCCTCTCACGGTCCCCGAAAGGTTTCTGTTTCCGCCCGGGAAAAGGGCCCGCCATCTGTCCCCTCCCCCACACTACAGAATCCAAACCCTTTTTCCACACAGCCAACACCAGGTGTGGTAAGCTCCCGCACCTAATCCCGTCACTTCACCGCTTGCAGCTCCGCACCTTCCCTGACAAAAAAAAAAAGGGTGAAGACACGCATCTCCCAGTACAGGCAGACATTGTCAAGCAGAAGAGAGCAGGTAAAGTATCGGGGGACCCCCCTCCAAAAAAGATTTGGTGTAATTTATGCTGTGCAGAAAGAGGGGCCGGGGGGCCCCGGCTCTCACCGGGCCCTCAGCTCCCTGCCCCCGTTAAAACCCACTTTTTTTCCCCTCAAGGGGAAACGCATACAGGTCTCAAGATGTCACTGTCACGGGGGGGCCCCGCGACCTCCGTCCCGGGTGCGAGAAACCCCCCGGGGCCCTTTCCCCCCCAAGAGCCAGCACCCTTCTATTTACCCGGCCACGCTCCTGTTGCTGCTCAGCCTCCCGGGCGCGCGCGCGTTGAAAAATTTTAAAGGGGCCCGTGTCCGGAAATTGGCTTTCCCGGCACTCCCCTTATTTAAGCCTCCCCCTTCCCGGGTGCTTTTTCCCGGATCTTTGGCCATTTAGCTATGAAAAGCTTTCCCAACCCCTTTTTCTGTTTTTACCGTGTTCGTACCATTAGCTTCCGTTCCTGGACCACGCATCTTGCGCCTCCCCCTGACCTACTCCCTGTCCCGACCACAAAACCAGCCGTGTCCTGACCTTTGCCCCCCCCGATAGACCCCTGCCGACGATTTCACCACCTTTACTTTGGCTGCCCCCGAAAGAAGTCACGTCAGGGGTAACGACTGGTAGACCCCCGCCGCAGAAAAGTCCACCCCGTTTGCGGGGGGCTCGGTGAAAACGGGACCACTTAGATTCCTTTTCCCTGGCGTGGCTTACACCATCGCTTACGGGGGCCAGGGATTCCTTCTGCCCGGGGGACCGGCACCCCAACAGATATCAATCGTTCTATTTCACAAAAGTGTACCAAAAAGGTCAGATGGATAAGGATTTTATCAGGATGTATAAGAAGCTTATCAACAGCACGTCCTCACTCCATGACAGGTCGACCTTCCCCTTTCTTAACCAGAAGTCACATTTGAGGTTCTAGACTGTGATCACTTTTACTGGGTATGTGGGGGCAGATATATTTTTTTCAAAAATTTTTCAAAAAAAGCAAAAATTTTCCCCACCAAAAAAAATTCAAATGTCTGTAAAAGTTTGTGAAAATGCAGGAGGGAGTCACATTTTGGGGAAACCCCCTTTGACCCAAAGGGTAAAATAATCTCCAAAAATTCCCCGATCATGGAAGTATCCTGAACATAAAACCAAAATTTGCAGGACCCACTGGACCCAAAAAAAGAGAAATCCGTACACGATTAAAAAAATTCCTTTAAAAATAATTTTCCTCTCCAGCTAGGATTTATTATTCATTCTGCGTACCTCTGTGCCTTTCAAAAGTATATCTAATTTCCCATACAATTGCTTGGTGTTAAAAACTTTATTCAGTTTGGTTCAGAGAAACCATCATGGGGAAAATGGTTTAAAAATTTTTTGAAAATCAATAAAATATAAGAAATATAATTAGTGCACAAATATTTAAAAAGCTAAGGAGTGAGATCTTGCAGCTATGACTACAAATTTAGATTAAGGATTGATGGGGGGAGAAAATTCATACCACTCGTGAAGACACTGAATAAATTGATAGAGGGGAATCCATTCAGGAACCTCATCCATTAGGGAAAATCAGCTACAAAGATGAACTTTTGCTCTGGAGCAAACACCACAACACAGACATTCCACTGATTTAAAGGGAACCTTTTAGGTGGTTTATGCTCCTCTAACTGAGAGCAGGATGAAATAGCTGGAGAGAAGCTGAGCTCTGTCATATATAGGGTTATATGATTTAGAGCAGGATTTCTGAGAAAAAAGCAGAGAAAATACTGACCGGACTCCTTAAATAAAAACAGGTCCTGCTTATCCCACCCACATACAGAGATTGATAGCTGCATCAGATTGTGTACAGAGCAAACTGTCAATCACTGTATGTGGACTGGGTCAGTACTTTTAGTATCAGTTTTAAATATTTTTCTGCTCTGTACTCAAAAACTTTTCATCAAATCATATAACCCTATGTATTCCAGAGCTCAGTGTCACAAGTGCCCCTGCGACCCTCACTCTGGGTCACAGGCACATCTGTGTCCCGCTGACGAGTGGTACCGCAACCCGCATGTCAGGTCACAGACGCGCTCACTCCACTGCCCAGTCTCTCTCTTACTTACCTGGCCGCGCTCCTACAGATGTCTCTGTCTCCCGGCGCACGCGTCCCCGCTCCCTATGGCACACGCACGCTGGCACTGTTGAATTTAAAGGCCCAGCGCACCAGTAATTTCCTATCGCCGGACACTGCCTCTATTTAAGTCTTCCCTTTCCTGATCCCCTTGCCGCATTTTTAGTGCTCTTAGCCTACTGTAAAAGTGTTTCCTGTGTCTTTTCAGTTATACCATGTACCGTACCATTTGCCTCCATCTCTTGACCATGAACTATTGCCACCTGTCCTGACCTTCCTGCCTGTCCCCGACTACGAGCTTGCCTTTTGACTTTGTACCACGCTACACCTCAGCTGCCTCTGCAAGCAAGTCACGTCAGGGGTAGTGACCTGGTAGGATTCCCACCACAGCAAGTCCATCCCGCTTTGCAGCGGGCTCTAGTGAATACCACAACCTACTTAGATTCCGCTTCCTGGCGTGGCTTATACCATCGCTTGTGGTGGTCCAGAGGATCCACTATTGCTGATCGTTACACTCAGCTTCTCTTTCTCTATCACATCCTCCACCTAGAGCAGTATAAACCACCTGACAGGTTCCCTTTAAACTGGGCATTAGCCATGCTTAAAGGGGTTATCTGGGAGTTTAATTATTTTATAGAACACCCTAAACAGCATTTAAATAGAAAATTGTATGGAAAAACATTCTACTACATTCATGTGTTTCATTTCTTCTCTTTTGCCTCCTTATTTATCTATCTATCATAAGATCAATGAAACTTTCTAGTTGTTTGAGTGTCAGTAGCTATTTTCTACATGTCCCAGAATCCATTGCAGTTACAATCTAGGACTCCTCTGCACCCACCCCTAATCCACTTTTCATTATAATTCTCAAACATTTAAAACTCATGCCCTCTGTATCTCTGCTCCAATTCACTTGTTGTTTGCCTGCAGCAGGCTGTGTGTAGTACAGTGCACCAATCAGTATGTAACATGGTAAAAAAAAAATATTTCCTGATCCTATGATATATGTAATACATGTACAAATATTGTTTATATATATATATATATATATAAATATATATATATATATATATATATATATATATATATATATATATATATATATATATATATATATATATGATTTGGTTTAAATATTTCTATGTAAGTTCTGTACATCTCCCACAGCAGGTACACAACTATCTCATCATTGTAACTGATTGCTGTAGGGAATGTTGCATTACCCAGCTTTTCTGTACACTGGAGAGATAGCCTATTTAGCCTCCAAGAAAGGTGGGTTACATTACATCCCACACAGCAATCAGTTTTTATCATGGAAAAGCTGTATGTGGCATCATCCCATCACCCATTGATGTCAGGGCAGTGTCTCATGGTGCTTTACCCTGGCTCTGCTATTATATAAAGAGCAGTAGGCAGACTGCTGCTGGATAATCTCAAGGGGTCCTAATGCACATTCAGCCAATCAAACAATGGTCTTCTGACCAGGTGAAAAGGTATATTTAGAAAATTTATCAAAAAGACATTTCCTCCTATCAGAAAAGGTAAATACAGTGCTATACACATATTTTTCACTGTATATGTATATCACCCTCCCTCTCAACTTGAAAGATTACATTTCTGTCAGCACCTATGTTTACATACAGTAGTCAGATCTTTCAGGCAGCCAGATCACAGTGTTTGTGAGCTGAGCCTGGGTTCAAAAGAGACCCACCGGGTGATGACAAAACGTCCATCCAGGCCATGTGATCAATGGACGTCACATGGTTTGCAGGAAAAAGGGTATTAAAAATCTCTCTGCCTGGTTTTGCAAAGCAGAACAGGTCATTCATTTTTAATAAGCATCAATTACAAAGTTCAATATAATTAAGATGTGAACTCTATAACAAATAAAAAGATCCCAGAGGGTCCTGGAAGATACATTTAAAATGAACCAGGTGGTTTATGCTCTCCTATCTGAGAGCTGTATGTGATAGAGGGAGAGAAGCTGAGCTCTGTGATATACACAGTAAGGTTTTTATGAATTTTTTTAATTGCAGTAAAAATAAGCTTCTTTCCGTTATCTAAACTGTTTCAAGTGAGTAATCAATTACTGTGTTTGAAGTTTTGTGGATTATAAACACAATAATTGATTTGCACTTATAACACCTGTCCAAACAATTTAGATAACTGAAAGAAGCTTGCTAGTAATAAAAGCAGTTTCATTGCAGTGCAGGACTGCAAGTGAAAAAACACACTACAAACAGCACAAAAACGCACCAAGTGAAAGCATCATTAATCCTATAACAGAAAGTGAGAGTATTGCTTACCTCACCCATACACTGTGATTGACAGCTTTCCCTGTAGAGCATTGTGTTCCAGGAGATAAGATTCTTATCTGAGAGCAGGGAGTGATGTCACCAGGATGGACGACAGCTTGAGAACAGTATGTTATCTCTAACAAACAAAGAAGATTGTATACCTTTGATAAGCACTGTTTTTCATTGCTTAGAGCTCTGTAGCCTAGTGCACGCTAGATTTAAATCTCCTGCAGTCATATCCCTGCAAGAATAAGACCTGGGAAGAAAGAGCTGATATGCCAATCACTGCTATAGAACCACCCACGTTCTGCCAGGATTTTTGAGTCTAAAGCTGCCTGTGACTCTGTGAAACAGCATGATGAGACAACCCCTTTAAGTAAATGAACAGCTTTCACTCTTTAGAGCTCTGTAGCCTTGTACACTGCAATTAATAAATCTTCTGCACTCATATCAGTGCAACAGGTATAGCTAGGAACAGCAGAAATAATATATCAATTACAGCTATGGACCCATCCACAGCCGGATCAGAAAGTGTGAGTCTAATGTTGGTTGTGAACCTGCATGGTGAGAAAACCCCTTTAAGTTCCACTGTGGTGGCGCTGCAGAGAAATTGAGTGTCCAGATTCTCCCATAGGTTACTGGCTGTCAGGTTTCCCCTTGATATGCCTTAAAGGGGTTTTCTCGCTACAAAGATCATATCTCTAATGATGAGGACAGTAAAAATAAGCACTTTTGCAATTGGTTTGCATTACCTAAGTCACTTAGTATAGCAGATCTGAGCTAATCTGTGCATCATATAGCTATTTCTGCAACAGGTGGACGGGACACACACCCTTTTCTGTGATTGGCTGACTGATATGTTATTCAGCCTGCCCAGATACGCCCCCTGGATGGGAAACACCCCCTGTGCTGTGATTGGCTACCTGCGCTCTGTGCTTACTCCCCTCTGAGCTGTGGAAAACAAAAGTGAAACGGACATCCTGAGAGGGCTGTGTGTGTACAATGAAGGCTGTCTCAGCTTCTCTCTATATCTCCCATTGATCACTCTATGTAAAGGATTTGGGCAATTACTGAGTCTCTAGCTGCTAGATTCACCTTCCCCTCATATAACACAGCCTTATACACTGCTCTCCCCCATATAACACAGCCTTATTCCCTGTGCTTCCCCCCATATAACAGCCTTATACAGTCTGCCCTACCTGTCACACAGCTTATGCTGCCCTTGCTGAGGACAGTATAAGCTAGTGACAGACATGCTGTTTTCAATGCTGTGTCCCTTTTTCTGTAAAATACAGTAGTTTTAGAGCATTTACTACTCAAATCTGGCAATTTACAGATTGATTTGCCTGAGAGGAGTCTACTTAACTCATGAGGGGATGTTATCCCTGCCCGCCGCCACTTTTTGACTGCTTTCACTTTATTCAGAGTAGTGGTTGGTGGGCAGAACTAATGCCTGCTCATGAAGTAAGTAGACTCCTCTTCCGCAGACCAAGCTGTAAACTGCCAGATTTGAGTATTAAATGCTGTGCAACTACTGTATTTTACAGGATAAAGGACACAGTGCTAGAAACAGCAAGACTGTCACTAGCTTGTGCTGCCCTCAGCAAAGACAGCATAAGCTACGTGACAGGTTCTCTTTAAAGAGAAGCTGTCAGCTCTCATGACATGTTTCTTAAAGCTCTGCATTGTATGTCATCTCTGTTCCTGCTCCAGGAAATATATGAATAAATTGACAACTAGGTGTAACCATTTACCCTCCATCTAGGGCAAGGAGAAAGGTTTCTGATAGGAATATTAGAAGATAATGACACAACAGACAGTTCTTAGAAAAGATGTGCCTAATTTTATGGGGTATGCAGTTTATTAAAACAGCTGACAGGTTCGCTTTAATAATGGATGTAGAAAGGAGTTGTTCTTTAAATAAACAGATGACAGCTGATCATTGGAGGTAGTGAGCCATCCTGTAAGGCAGAGGTTCCCAACCCTAGTCCTCAAGACCCACCAACAGGTCATGTTTTCTGGCTTTCCTTAGCATTGCACAGGTGAAGTCATTATTGTCAGTGCATTCTGTACAGGTGATATCATCATTGTCAGTGCATTCTGTGGGAGATCCTGAAAACATGACCTGTTGGTGTGCCTTGAGGACTGGAGCTGGGGAACACTGCTGTAAGGCATATAGAGGACAGCTTCTGTAACCCAAAGCAGGAGAATACCTTTAAATGAACTTGTGACGAAAATCAATAGCATTACAAGAAATACAACATATCATGGCATAAGCAGGCCTTCTATAAAATGTCTGAGTGATCAACCCACCATTGTGCTCAGTATAGTTTCATAATCTGGCTGGTGCACCACTAGAAATGGTACTGGGCCAAGACAAGTAAAGAAGGAAAACCAGAGGCAGCTTAAAAAATGTCAGGCCTAAGAGACAGACTGGCCAGATTGTTAATATAATAATGAATATTAATAATCATAAAGGGCCATTTCCAGTAAATAGTACAATAGTGACCATGTACATATGCCATCCCACAACTATATTGACAGTGTAATTTAGTGTGGATATGAATATGGTCATATAGCTGCCATATTAATGGTCCTGCAGTGTCCATAGACATGGAAAGATATAAAGCCTAGATAACATATCAAACAATGCCCATATGAACAACATATTTAGTAATAATAATCATACATGAAACAATGCCCATGTGATCTAAATAATATAATTCAGTGTGTGTATATGAATAGTTGTACACAGTCACCATATGCAAAGTCATATAGGGAGACATGCATGAAATCTAAGTCTAGGACTTATTTCATTGACCATAGCAACCAATCAGAGCTCCCTTTTCATTTTTTCAGAGGCACTTAGGACGACATGTATAAAGTATGGCACTTAGACACCAATTTTTATGTGCATTAGAATAGTATAGAATGCGCCTGATTTATGAACCTGCGATACTACAGGTCATAAATCAGGTGCATTCTAATGCAGAAACAACACTTCTGGCTCAGGTAAACCACTTTGAAAGTGGTTTAACTGTTCCAGCACTAATGCGCCTGGAATTACCATACTGAAACTATAAATATGTAGCTTCGTATGGTTCTAGTGTGCCCCGCTTCCCCACAAAATCAGGTGCCTTACAAAGTGCCAGGGGCGCTCTGTAATGCACCTGATATTGGCATGCGAGAGATTTAAAACTATAGCGAACGGGGCTGCACTAGACGTTGTGCTGAAAAAACGCCAGACTTCTGATGCAGCCCCGTTCATACATGTCGCCCTTAGAGTCTATATAAACATTATGATATAGACTTCATATGAGGTTTTATTCAATGCCCATATGAACAGTGTCCACAGAAAATAGTGTTATACAGTGTCCATATGAATAGTGCTATACACTATTCATATGGACTCTGTATATCACATTTTCTTAGTCTAGCCTACCAAGATCTCTACTTGCTAACCCCCACCTGCTAGCACACACATCCAGCACTCACAGGCACTTATCTGTATATAGATGTACTGTCAGGGTGGCAGGTTCACCCAACTTTTATGTAAACCACCTCATATTTATGTAACATGGCTGGATCATTGTAAACTTAGCACTTCTTACCCTTCATCTCACCTATACACCTTAATAGATTGTAAGCTCTCTCGAGCAGGGCACTCACACCTTATTATTATTATTATTATTATTATTATTATTATTATTATTATTATTATTATTATACAGTATTTTATGAAGTGTTATATTGTGCTCATATCAACATTAAATTTGCTAACCATATACATAGGTCATAAGGTCATATAGATAATGTAAAATAGTATGCCATCAAAAGTGGCCATCTGGACTATCTCAAGCTGTGACCACTATTTTCAATAACCAGCCAAGGTAAAACCAGCAGGTGCAGGCTGATACTATCAGAATGGAAAGGTCCATGGATACTGGTCCCTGCCCATCATAAAAATTACCAGCCCACAGCCGCCCCAGAAGCGGATCATCACATCTGTGTCAGTTTCTGATGGTTATCCAACTCTTTGCAGTACCCCTGGTGCGTTGGGTACTGGGGTAATAGTGACATGGGGTTAGTGTCAGCCTTGGGGTGATAAATACCACTACTGGCTGACACCAAGCCCGATAGTAATATAAAGACACCTCCATTACTAACACTGGAATTAAATAGAAAAAAAAAACAGACTCAAATTGCACCCATCGCACACACGTAACATCCAGACTTTCATAATAGGAAAACTGGGTGCCACCTTTGGGTGTAAAGAGTCACCCAGCTTTCCTGGATGGGTTAGTCAACTTCTGCCCTCCAACTCCTGCACCTTCAGCCTGTCTCCAGCCACCTATAACCACCAGAGACATGCTGCAAGGGGTAGGAGACAGGGAGCATGGGGGAAACTCCTGCCCCCTATTGCATGTCTCCTGCGACCACCAGAGACATGCCACAGGAGACAGGGAGCAACACCTGCCCACTACAGCCTGTGTCCTACCCATTGCAGCCACCAGAGACAGGTCGCAGAAGGCAGGAGACAGACCGCAGGAAACAGGGAGCAAGGGGGAAACTCTGTCTCCTCCCGCAAAAGGAAGGAAAGATGGCGGAAGCCAAGAGCAGGACAGGAGCGAGGAGTGGGTAACTACATGCGCGCTGCCCAGCTTGACTTTTATAGTCTGCAGGACAATCCCGCAGAATCCGGGAGGGTTGATAAGTATGAATTAGACAAATTTGTATCCCGCTACCTAATGCATAATCTGACATGATTTCATGTCAGATAAGTGAAGTCAATACTTATTCCACATCACAAATCTCAAATATAAGGTTTGGGGTTACAATGGATTTTTTACATCTTTGCTGTGACATGTAGATATCGCACAATTTTAATGCAGAATCTGCATCAGATCTGGATCTGCATCAAAATCTGTTGTGTAAACATACCCTTCATGCTGAATCTTCCCATTAAAGTCAACTGGGAGCTTAAAAAATTGTTTCAAACTATTTTGATGCAGATTTGATTTGGATTTGTACACACATACACCTAAATCTCCACAAATCTCTAATAGGTTGTCGGCTAGAAACATTTCAAAATCCACATCTACATTATAAAATCCGTCATGTGACCATAACATTAGGTTACGTCCACACGACAAACGTCAAAAATCTGCTGGAGATGCTACAACCAGGAGCAGAGTTATTCGGATATGGAGACTGTAAATTTAGGCGGAGGCTCCATCTAGTGTCTGCTGCGGAGTGTGGCAGATTTTGGATATGCTGAGCAATTCAATCAGTCTGAAGTAATAAATGGAGTAAAACAGGCAGTAATGAGACTTGTGTCAGTCATATATAGAGTGACGTCGTGCAGCACATTTTTCAGTCTGTCCCCCTGTTGCTGCCTGTCAGGCAAGAATGACTATTTGGGGCAGGGACAATACATTATGGTGCCCTAACCACGTAAAATTCAAATATCTGTCCCTGACTTGACACACGGTTCTAGCGACTGCGTCCTCCAGAGCTAGGTGGAATAAGAAGAAAAAACAATTGCGGCATCTTTCTTTGCAGGTTTTTTTATACAGTGTAACTAACAACTATGTATGGAGCAGGCTCAGCTCACGATCCCACTTCATACCTCTTTGGATCCCCTTACTTGGCATACTACCAATAGTTCTAGCTCACGATCCCACTCCATACCTCTTTGGATCCCCCTTGGCTTGCTACCCATCGTTCTAGCTCTGCTAAGTACCCCCGAGTCCAGGTAGGAATGCTCCTGGGGACCTGACAGTAATGCTAAGCATACCTAGGTCTCAGCTGAAATGTTAAGCACCACTGCGTTCTATCAGAAATTCTCAATAGGACCCAACAGAAATGCTAGGCACCAGGGGCGTTGCTAGGGTCTCAAAACATCCGGGGCCCGGGCCTTCTGTGTTAAGTTTTGCTCAGTAGGGCTGCGTTCACACAGCATTTTTCACGCCCTGTGGCCAACGCGTCCCTCTGAAGCTCTCACTATTTATTCTCCCCAGAACAGGTAATCATAGCTCTCAATGAGAGCTATGAATTACCATAATGTCGGCCTGTACTTCGGGGGTATTGAAGCACAATTACACGCCAAAGTATGGAAAGACATTACATCGTGTGAACATACACAGTGTATTTGTGGGGCATAACTGTGCTGTAAAGTTTCCAAAATACACCCACAAATACGGTAAAATCATAGTGATGAGGGCTATGATTACCTGTTGTTTTCGCTGGCACATAGACCCCGCCCGTAAAAATAAGTGACATGCCAGTTCTTTGGGAGGGAAAAGTGGATGGGAGGTGGGCCAGAGCGCTGCTGAAATTACACACTGGAGAACACGTACTTCCAACAGCAGGCGTATAGCGGTGCGCACAGGAACGTGCCACTATACGCTGTGTGAACATAGGATACGGCGTACTGCCGCGCATACTGTACACAGCACTGTACGCCGTGTGTTTTGGAAGTATGCGCTGTTCAGGGTGTGGCATAAACACACATATGTATAGTACATACACATGTACACAGGTATATATACATACACACACATACACATATATATATATATATATATATAAACATGTATACACATATAAATCATGTGTGTATACTTGTATACACACATACACATATATATATACAGATATGTATACACACATATACATACACACATGTATACACACACATACACATATATGTACAAACATATACATACACACATACACATATATATACAAACATGTATACACACATATACATACACACATGTATACACACATATATACATATTCATACACTTATACACACACATATACACACACATGTATACACAGACATATACATGCACAGACATATATACATTAAATACAGTACATATTCATAAAGATGTTGTTCCACCCCTATTATACTATTTAGTACTTGTCTCTACAATGAGGCTACTCATTCACTGGAGACCTCTAGGATATGGGCACCTGTTGAAGCTGCTGCTGCAGTTGAAACCCTATTGAAAGCTGTGTAGTTGTAGAACATGGTCTGGGACCCGGGAGGAATGCAGGGGGCGGAGCTTCTCACTCACTGTCGGCCAGTAATTCCTGACTCTGCCAGGCTCTTGTGCTGAATGTGGCTGCAGTACATAATGTCCTGACAGTCAGGAGCTTCACTGAGTGTGCAGCCGGCGCCCCCTCCTCCCTCCTAAGCTGAGCTGTATGTGCATCTAGAGGACTCACATACTGCTGAATAGATCATCGGCGCTCCACGTCCACAGCAGTGGCCTGGAACCCGATGATCTGAGGTTCGGGGCACAGCCAGTTTTATCCAGGGCTTGTGCGAATAAAACTGCCTAGCGACGCCACTGCTAGGCACCCCGGGTCCTAGCAGAAATGCTCATGGGGACTCGGCTAAAATGCTGAACACCATCCGGTCAGGGCCAAGACAAGACATTTTGGTGCACTAGGCAAATAGGGAAAATTGTTCTCTCCCACCCTTTTTCCTCCCCAGAAAATTGAAATGCCTGGCCCTGACCTGTTTTTGGAGGTTTCATTCTTATAGAGTATAACTCACATCCGGCATCCCTCTCAATACCTACTTGAGACCCCGTCCTGATAGGCATGAGGTGGCACCCTACCTCTGTCTATCCATCGTCCAGGCCATGATAGGGGGTGATGTAACCATGCAATCATGATCATATTTGCTACAATGTTTCTACGTCAAGCTTCTAGCTACTTTCATATCTTGAGAACAAGAACAGAGAGGTGGTCAGTACTCTCCCACAAAACTTAATGAGAGTTACAAGTAAAGCAAAGGGACGAGCGTTCTGGAGATAGGAGCAGGTCCCAGAGGTGGAACTTGCACCTATCAGCCATTAATGGCATATTCTATCGATATGCCATTGTCACAGATGTGCAGGATGGGGATCATCAGGGATCAGCACATCAGGGAGTGCAGTTTAAAGAGCCTCCCGGTCTTGGCCAGAGCCCGCAACAAGGCTGGTTGGACTTGTGTGGCAGGAGACTCCCAGGTTGCTACCCCTGACTCAACCTGTTTGTGGTGGCGACAGGGGTGCAGAGTGGTACCAAATTGTTCGACAAGAGCGTAGTCAGGGACAGGCAGAGAGGTCAGGGCAGGCAGCAGGCAACAAAGTCAGTAATAAGGGGCAGCAGGTCAAATACATGGAATCAGCATGAAACCCACAGGAACACTTAACAGCAAACTCCAACAAATTGGCAAGGCTAGGTAGGAAGTGGAAAGAAGATATAGGGTCAGCGCTCGGTGATTATCCAATCACCAGCACGCTCTCCCTTTAAATTACACATAGCCAGCACATATAGCAGAGGATCGCAACGGAGCATGAGTGGCAAGAGCAGCATGAAAGTAAAGAAAAACTGCAAATGCTTGTGTGGCTTGTGCATAAAATTGTGCCTTTTGTGTGGTAGAAAACTGACATGCTAGCATTATAAATTACTTGGTGTCCTTCCTGATGTTATCACTTCCAACCAGTAATATAATTGGGTGGTATGTGATAATTGCAGCCAATCAGCAGCTGCAGTGGTGTCTAGAAGAAAAAAAGTAAGTTAACTGAAGACTAGCGGCCGATAAGAACAACATGGTGCTGGAACGAAGGATAATTGGGATAGTGTATAAGCCAATCGAAAAATTAACTGTAAACCACAAATGTTGGCCTACTGAAAGGCCTGTACAATATATGCTCAATACTTTGTTTGGGCTCCTTTCTGCATCAATGCGGCATGGCATGAAGGCAGCCTGTGAGGTGTTGTGAGAGCCCAGGTTCCCTCGATAGCGCCCTACAGCTTGGCTGCATTGTTGGGTCTGGTATCTCTCATCTTCCTCTTGACAATATCCCATAAATTCTCTATGAGGTTTAGGTCAGATGAGTTTGTTGGCCAATCAAGCACAGTAAAACTGCGGTTATTAAACCAGGTACTGGTACTTTTCCCAGCATGGGCCGGTGCCTGGTCCTGCTGGAAAATAAAAGCAGCATCTCCATGAAGCTTGTCAGCAGAGAGAAGCATGAAGTGCTCTAAAATTTCCTGGTAGACGGCTGTGCTGACCTTTGACTTGATATAACACAGTGGACTAACACCAGCAGGTAACATGGCTCCCCAAACCATCACGGACTGAGGAAACTTCACACTGGATCTCAATCAGCGTGGATTGTGGCCTTTACATTCTTCATCCAGACCTAGGACCTTGATTTCCAAATGAAATGCAACATTTACTCTCTGAAAACAGGACTGTGGACACTGAGCGGCAGTCCAGTTCTTTTTCCCCTTAGCTTCTGATGGTGTCTCGGTCACGAGTGTCTTGACACAAGGAATGCGACACTTGTAGCCCATGTCCAGATATGTCTGTGTGTGGTGGAAGCACTGACTCCATTCGCAGTCCACTCCTTGTGAATCTCTCCCAAATTCCTGAATAGCCTTTTCTTGACAATCCTTCCAAGGCTGTGGTCATCCCAGTTGTTTGTGCACCTTTTTCTACCACACTTTTTCCTTCCACATAACCTTATATCAATATGCTTTCATACAACACTCTATGAACAACCAGTTTCCTTAGCAATGACCTTTTGTGGAGGGTGTCGGTGACTGTCTTCTGGACATCTGTCTTCCCCATAATTGTAATGATTTCTACTGAACCAGACTGTGGTACCATTTAAAGGCTTAGGAAACCTTTGTATGTTACACCATGAGTCAATAATACTGACCTTTCTCGCATTATTCTGGTTTCTAATATACTGAATTTTAGATTTACATTAGCTGCCATTCATAATTTTTAAATGTCAAAATAAATAAATGCTTGAAATATATTGCTCATGGGTCAGGAGTCTATACAATATATATGTAACGGTCAGAAGGTGGATCCACTGGACCACCGCAGGCGATGGCGTAAGCCCGCACCAGGGAGTGGAATCTAAGTGGGTCCCGGTATTCACCAGAGCCCGCCGCAAAGCGGGATGGTCTTGCTGCGGCGGGAGTCCACCAGGTCACTACCACTGGCGGGGCTTGCCTGCGGTGGCAGCCAAGGGTAACGAGGTACAGGATCGGCAGGCAGGCTCGTAGTCGTGGGCAGGCAGGAGGTCAGGACAGGCGGCTCTGGTTCATAAACGGTAGACAAGCAGGAGGTCAGGACAGGCGGCTCAGGTTCGTAAACGGTAGACAAGCAGGAGGTCAGGACAGGCGGCTCAGGTTCGTGGTCGGTAAACGTAGGCAGACAGTCGGTACACGGTAAGGCAAACAGGAACACTCTAGGCAGCTTTCTCCAAGGGAACATACACCAAGGATCCGGCGAAGGCCGGCAGGAAGAGGCCGGACTAAATAGGAGCAGTGCCCGGCAATGACCAATTACGGGCGCACTGCCCCTTTAAATTCAAACTGCCGGCGCGCGCGCGCCCCTAGGGGCGTAGCCACGCGCCGGGAGACGGAGACAGACAGAGCAGGAGCGTGGCCGGGTAAGTGATCGCCGGAGGGGGCCGAGACATGAGCGGACCCCGAACCCGACGTGCAGGACGGGGCTCCACTGGGAGCAGGGGCACGGCGTGCCTGTGACCCGGGACAGTGGTCGCAGGGGCGTCCGTGACAATATACAAAAGTTTTTAATGATATTCAAATTTTTTGAGATGCACAAGTATAAGCTGGGATATAGTTTTTCATCGTATACCAATGGATATGATAAACAGAGACAAAAAGCTCTGAAAGCTTTTCACCTTGAAAAGGTTTTTTTCTCTGATGGCCATGTCTTCTTTTTGGTCATAACACTGTTGATCTCCATCACAAGGGCAGATTTTTCATCTTCTAAGTTGATACAAGCTTGTTATGTCTACATTTAGGGCAACATGTATGAAGGGGCTGCGCCAGATATCTGGCATCTTTACAGCCCGATATTAAGTGCAGCCCCGTATCATACATTTTTAAATCTCCCACACGCCACTCCAAGGTGCATAGTGCTTGCGTCGCTTTGTAATGAGCCAGAACTTGGGGGGCATGCGGGAGGCAGGGCGCACTAGAACCGTAGCGAACCTACATATTTATAGCTTCACTACGGCATTTCTGGCCACATTACTGCTGGAACAGGTATACCACTTTCAAAGTGGTATACCTGATCCCGAACTGTCGCACGAGCACTAGAATGCGCCTGATGTATGACCCGCAGTAGAGCGGGTTCATAAATCAGGCGCATTCTACACTAGTATTAGGCGCATGATTTTTGGCATGTTAACGCCAAATTTCATACATGTCGCCCAAAAAGGGGTTTTGCCACGAAGTCAGTTCCGTCTCTATACAGCAGACAGACTCATACACTGCACATTTCCCCCCAGACCCTTGAAAGCTCATTCATGTTCTCTGTCATCAGATAAGAAGTGCAAACACGTAAATGCGGCCAGATCAGCTTCTGTCAGCTCCTCTGGTCCTATCTAATGTTAACTTTCAGGTAACTAAGGCGGACTGAGCAATGCTGTAGCTCTCACAGCATTCACTTTTTGTAATCACATATATTTAGAAAAGTGATTAAATACCCATTTTGGAGGATCCTACGTCAACATTACATCATGGCAAAACCCCTTTAATGTCTTTTCCCAGCATCTTCTGCAGCCCAAAAAAGAAAGACATAAGTCACATCTCCTTTTCTGAGCTGGAAAGAATGACTTGATGCCTGAAAAAAATGGCATTGTTCTTTGGCACTCAAGACTGTGTTACTTTCAGAGGCTTTGCTAAATTTTACTTTCCAGGGGTTGTGCCATCACAGACATTGATGTCTTATCCAAGGATATGCCATCAATGTCAGATAGGTGCGGCTTCCAGAGATGGGACCCGCACCTCTCTCCTGAATGGGCTCACAAAATCCCCCAATCTCAATGGAGAATTGGGCATGCTTGCACGGTCACTCTCCATTTCATTGGAAGGTCCAAATCCAGCTGAATACAGCTGGAGCTCCAACTGAAGAGAATGGAGAGTGCAAGATGGCCAGATCTCAATAGAGAGCAGAGTTTCAGGACCTGTTCTACAGATAGGTGCGGCTCCCAAAGGTGGGACCCACACCTATCTGACCTTGATGGAAAATCCTATTAATATAAGAGAAAAAAAAACAAGTTAACTCACACATCTATTTGCAATTTGTATAGATGCTAGTGCACACAGTTGTGACTGCAGAAAATAAATTCTCAGAAACTAAATACATCAGCATATAACTCTAAAACTCATACAATTTTGGGTTGTGCATTTGGAGGAGTGTCTTCCTCCATCTAAGCTGTGTACGCCTCCCACCTGGCTGCATGAGATCCTTATTGTAATGCTCAGCAGGTGGTGGATTCACTGGGTCACCATGAGAGATGGCAATAACCACGTCAGGGAGCGGAGTCTATGGAGCCTCCGGCTTTCACCAGAGCCTACTTCAAGGCAGGATGGACTTGGCTGTGAGAAACTCCCTGGTCGGTGCTCATGATGTAGTCGCTCACAGTGATAACTGAGGTGACAATGAGGTACAGGAGGGACAGAAAGTCACAGCAAAATCTAACCCCAATTAAGATATACCTTTTAATAGATATGCGTTAAAATGTAACAAATACCCCACTCAAATGAATCTAACTATAACAAATACCTAAGACAGATGAGCATACCTGAGGATATAAATGCATATAATGCAATACCAATATACCACGGTAAAATATACCATTGAGAATACTAATCAATTAGATACTACAAAAAATCCCTAAACAGGTGACTAATGAAGCGGAGACATCGCCCCGAAAAGGGCGGCTTCACAAACTATACCCTCAGATATTTCCTATCCAAAATCTAAAATAAAAACCACATCAGAAAGAACAAACCCGACGCATTTCCCCCTCTCAATTATTTAGGGTTCCTCAGGGGTCAAGAGATGATGTGTAAACATACAAATTGAAGGGATACCTAGGTGCAGATGTGAACAGATGGATACTACCTGGTTATCCCAATAACGGTCTGGCTCCTGCTGATGATGAGGCTGATGAAGGAGGCAAACAGACGTTGTAGGAGACTGGATTAATCTGTTGTAGAACCAGAAAGGGTCCTAGAAAGCGTGAACTAAGCTTGTGGCTGGGAATCTTTAGCTGACAGACAGATTTTTTCTCCAGGATGGAATACCAGAGGAGGTCTCCGTATCTTATCTGCTGGGGTTTTGTTCCAGGAAGATGCTTGGAAGAGAGATTACCTAGTATATTGCCAGATATAAGCTATTTATTGGACTTGAGAATACACAGCTGGAACATCTGGTCTTGTAAGTAGACAATAAAGAATGGGGAGGCCCCTGCAGAATTGGAATTGAGATGACTGTACGAGAATTTGGCCCAATAAAGTAGAACAGCTCAATTAACCTGACGGGAAGAGACGAAGTGACGGAGATAATTCCAAAGAACTTGGTTAACCCTTTCCACTTGCCCGTTGGATTGGTAGGCCAATGAGAAGTCCAGCATGAACTAAGAAGACCCCGGCCAAAATATAGAGCCCCAATTTTGCAACCCACAATCATGCACAATATGGAGAGAAGACCATGTAAACAGCATATGTGCTGGAAAAAGTGAGGGGTGAGCTGAGGCACTAAGAGCAAATTGGAGAGTGGAAAAAAAGAATATCTTGGAAAAATGGGCCCCCCGTGCCACCAAATGACGATGGTGAGGAAGGAGATAAAAGTTAAAAAAAGTCCACGCAATGGTTGGGCTTTTTAGCTATAGGTAGAGACTGCAGAAGGCCAGAGGTTTCTGATGTGAAGACTTGTTGCAGGTCAGTAGAGCAATTTGAGGAACAACTTTGACATCTTGCGGAGAGGGGCCACCAAATTAGTTTTGGGGAAAAATTCAATAAAAAGATTTTGGGCCCCCAAGGGGGCCCCCGGCAAGCTTGGAAAAAGGGGCCCTCTTTTGAATACCTTTGGAGGTTAAGGGGCAGAGGGGATCTTGCCTGGGAAATGATATGCCATGGCTTAGAATCTAGTCCTGAACTATCTGAGGAATGATAGAGTGCATCTGCTTTCACATTCTTCTCCCCAGGCCTGAAGTGCAGCAAGAAGTCAAATTGGGAGAAGAAGAGGGACCATCTAGCTTGCCGTGGATTTATCCATTATGCAATCTGTAGATAGAGGAGGTTTTTATGGTCTGTTAATTTTAAAAGAATAAACACCCCTTCCATTTTAGATGGCACTAATCCTCTTGCCTTTTTAATGCCAGAACTTTGGGGTCCCCTTTAGTGTACCCCTTTCCCTGCGGGGAGAAAAATTTTTTGAGAAAAACAAGGTGCGTCTTACCTTTAGGAGTCTTTGAGGGTATGCCCCCAGTATTTTACTTTTTTCCCGTGGGCAAACTTAAATCTATCAGTTCCTTCGTTAAACACTAAAAGAAACTTTTTTTTATTATAATTTTAAACCTTAACACACTATTAAAAACTGATCTCCACCTCATCTTTTAACCCCTTTTTGCTTCTAAGGGGAATAATCCCTTTTTTATCAAGTCTGGTGGAGCACCCCTTTTAAAGGAGGCCTTATCTTTAGAAATTCCCGACTCCAGAAGGGATCCCAAGCCTACCCCGGGGCAGTCGTCCCAATCTCATGGAACAGAAAAAAAATAAGGCTTCTTGGAAACCCCCCTACAGCAGGTGACACTTGTAGACAAGTAAAAATCAAATTTTTAAAACGTCATATCTGCCCTCGCCGCACGTTTCCCCACTAACCTCTTATCAGGTTTTAGAGGCCGATCACATTGGTTGAGCCATTCCTTTTTTATGGTTGGGTAAACCCCCCATTAAAAGGTCCCCAAATTTGCCATCAGAGAATCCAATAAAACCCACCCCCCCTTCCGCTCACTCATAACATGCCCCTGAAAAGTACCCCCTGCTCCACGAGCCAACAAACTCGACAAATTACCCCCGGAAACCCCCACTTATTTTCCGCCCAACGCCTCCCCCCAAAAACAAATCCCCCGACGTAGGGGTTTCCCTTCCCTTTTCCCCTTTTTCTTTCAAATGGTTTAAGAAAAATGAAAAAAAGGGGACATAACCACCCTACCCCCAAAATTTTTCAACCCCTTTTTTATTTTTAATATAATTCATTGGGAAAATAAATTCCCTTTACCCCAAACTTTTTATTTCCCCTTAAAAACCCCTTAAACAATTTTTTTTATAGATGGGCCCCCTTAAAAAACATGTTTTTTTTTCCTTTTTGGGGGGGCCCCCCCACCCCACCCCCCCCCCCCCCCCAAAAACCCCCCCCCCCCCCCCCCCCCCCACCCCCCCCCCCCCCCCCCCAAAACCCCCCCCCCCCCCCCCCCCCCCCCCCCCCCAAAAAACCCCCCCCAAAAAAAAAAAAAAAAAAAAAATTTAAAACAAAAAAAAAACATGCAAAAAAAAAAAAAAAAAAAACAAAAAAAAAAAAAAACCCCCCCCCCCCCCGCCCCCCCCCCCCCCCCCCCCCCCCACCCCGGGCCAATCCCCTTCCAAAATTTTTACCCCAAAAATTTTAAAAAGAAATTCCTAGGTTTTAAACCCCACCTTAAAAACCCCCCGGGAAAATGAAAAATTTAAGGGGGAAAAAGGGGGGGGGGCAGGGGTTTTGGGAAAAAAAAAAAAAAAATTATTAAAAAAGTTCATAATTAAAAAACCCCGGAAAAACCCTTTACCTAAAACAAATTTTTTCAAAAAATTTTTTTATTAAACGCAAAAACAAAAATACCGAAAAAAAATTTTTACCTTTTGGCAAGAGGTTGAATAAGCCCCCCAAGGGAAAACCTTCTCCCAAACCCCCTTTTTTCCCCCTTTTTTTACGACGCCAAATTTTAACCTTTTTTCAATTATTATTAAAAAAAAATTTTCCCAGGGGGGGAAAACCCTTTTTTAAATCTGTGTTTCAAAAAAAATTGTATTTTTTTAAAAATTTTGGGGAATTTTTAAAGCCCCAAAAACCCCCTTTTTTCAAAGATGGGAAAATTTAACAAATTTTTTTTAAAGGGGGTTCAAATTTTATTATAAGGTTTAAAGCCCAAAGGGTATGAAAAATCCGGGATTCCCCTGTTTTTTTTCCGTCTCCCCAAAATACTTTTTTTTCAATTAAATTTTTTTTCCTTTTTGTTTCCTAATTTGGTTACCTTGAAGAAAATGGGCTGCCCGAAAGGGGTTTTTTGGGAATTACATTTTTTTGGGCCCCCAAGGGACTTACAAAAAATTTAAAAAGTTTTTTCTTTCTTTTGACTGTTTTTAAAACCCCTTTTACTGGTTTAAAGCCCTTTTAAAAATTCCCCCATTTTTGGGCTCTTCCTAAAACCCATTTAAAATTTTTAAAATTTTTTTTCTCTTTTTTGGAAATTTCCCCGACCCAAAAATTCCTTAAACCCTTTTTTTGGAAATTTGAAACTAAAAAATTAACCAAAAAACCCTTTTTGGATTTTTCCCAAAATTTTTTTTGGGAAACCCTTTTTTTTTAAAATTTTTAAAAAACCCCCTTTTTTATTTTCCCATTTTTAACTTGGGTTTTTCCCTTTTTAAAAAAATTTAAAAAGGGGTAAATTTTTTAAAAAATTTTTTCCCCCCCCCCAAAAAAAAACAAAAAATTTTTTTAAAAAAAACCCAAAAAAAAAAAAAAAACTTTTTTAAATTTTTAAATGTTTAGAAAAAAACAAAACTCCCCCCCAAACCAAAAAAATTAGCAAAACTTGTGCCAGACAGTCCCATGGCTGCCCCCTTTTTGGTAAAAAAGGTGATCAAACAAAAAAGTTTTGTAAAACAAAATCCCGGAATTAGAAAAAAAAAAAGGAAAATAAAAATTTGAGGAAAATTTGAAAGGAAAAATAACAAATTTTCTGAGGGATCAAAAATAAATTTAAATAACAACCCTTTTTTATTTTTGGGGAAAAATGGGAAATTTTTACCTACAAACCTAATCTAATTAAAAATTTGTCAGATTCAAGACTTTGCTGTAGAAGAATCCTCCACAGGTTCTTTTAAATTAGTTTTTCGGGGGGAAAGAAACTGGTTTGGGGGAAAAGGGTGGGGAAAAAAAATAAAGGTTGGCAAAAAGAAAAAACACACAAAAAACTTTCCCTAAAACCCAGTAAAAGATCAAAACCCAAGATGTCAATAGGAAAAAGGATCATTGGTTTTTAAAATTAATTGCCTTTTCTGCTTTCCTTTTTGGTGTGGGGGCCCCCAGGGTTGGGGAGCAAGGAAATGATTTCAAAATGGAAATACAAATACTAAAACCAGGGGGCGGGAAAAAATGGAAGGTTATAAAAACGGGCAAACTAAAACCAGCCCAAAAAAAGCTCCATTTTTTTTTTAAAACCCCCAAAGGATTCTCTTGGGGGATCGGGAAAAGGGGGAAAAAATCAGAAAAAAACAAAAGTTGGAGCACTCCCAAGTGATTAAATATCCCTCATAGATTAAACGGAAAAAATCAAAAAATGTGTTGTCATATGGCTTACTTTTCACTCCCATCCCCCAAATTTAATAAATTTTGGATGGGTAAAAAAAATTTAAATCTCTTTGCTAAAAAGGGTTTGCTTGCAAAAATTTTATTTAAAAAATTTAAAAGTTTTTGATGAAAAAAACCTTTGGGAAATTTAGGGGAGAAAACATTGGGTGATCTTGAACAATTGCGGGTTTTTGGAAGGGGGAAGGAGCCCCTTTTATTCTAATATACCTTTGCCCAAATTTTTGAAACCAAATATAGGAAAAACCTCCGATATCACAAATAATCTATTGGTACGTTTTAAAAGTAAAAAGGGGCAAAAAAACATTAAGAAACTAGCACTCAACGAAAAACCATCTTTTTTTTAAAAATTTAAAAGGGGAGAAAAAAAGTAGTATTGCAAAATACAATCTAACAGGGAGATAGAAATCAAACCCAGTGCAAGGGTGGTAATTTTGTCATTTTAAAAATAAAGTGACTATAGAGCCAGGGTTGAAAAGGAAATTTGGTAAATTCAAAACAAAAGGGGAGGCTTCCAAAAAGACCCAAACCCAAGGGAGATCGAAGGAATTAAAAAGGGTTTTTGGTTTCGGGGAAATTGGGGGAAAAAATTTAAATTTAAACTGGAGGGGGAAGAAAATTTATGCTAAATGTAAACCCAACTAATGTCCCTTTTTGCATTACCAAAATGCAAAAAGAGGTTGGCCAATACCAAAAGACCGATAGCCCGGGTTTTAAGAAACTTTTTTCACAAGGGAAACCCAGCACGAAAATTTGATCGTATACTGATGCCCTTTGTCACGGGCCCCCTTCCTTAATATCTTAAAGTACGAAGGACACGTGATGAAAAATTAAACATCTAGGGGTGAGTGGAGTAACTTCTTGCAATTTAAAAGGGTAAAAGCCCTTTTACAGTAACATCAACATGCCCGGGGCCTGAAAGCAATCAAGTATTTTTTTGAACACTAGAGGACCCCTTTTTAAAAACACATGATTTCGTTTTAAAGTTATTGGATTTTTTTTTTGACACTAACAATTTTTTTTAAATGGAAACCTTTTTAAACACCAGATAAAAGGAGCAGCCATGGGCCCACTGCTGTGCACCAATTATGCTAATCTTTTTTTGGGTTGGTGGGGGATGCTTTTGTTTTTTCAAACATTTTGAAATATTCACAGACCCGGATTTTTTTTTGGGGGCCCGCTTTTTGAAATATTTTGTTTTTTTTTGGGAGGGTTGGGAAAAAAATTATTCAGGGAAATTTTTTGTATCTAGATTTAATGATAATAAAAATTGGGAGGAAATTAAACTTTAAAATTTCTCGGGGGGGAAAATAAATTTTTTGGGGACTTGAAATTATGTTGGTTTGAAAAAAACAAAAATTCTGAAAAAGGGTTTTTTGGGAAAAAATTTCGGTTCTAAAGTTTTTTTTACATTTTTTCCTGCTGCCATCCACCTTTCAAAAAAAGGGGTTTCCCCAAAGGGCCCAAAATTTCCCTTGAGGGCTCTTTGAAACTTTTCCTCAATTAGGGTTTTTTTATGAAAATGTAAAAAGTTAAATGCACGTTTTTCGGGGAAGGGGGGCCTCCCCCAAAAAAAAATTTTGAGGGGGGCGGTTTTAATGGGGCCCTTTATTTAAAATTTATTAATTTTCGTAAATTTATCTTTTAATTTTTTTTTGAGGGATTTCTTTTGACCGTGTGGTTTTTCTTTCTTTAATGAAATGAAATGAAATGTCCGTGTGTATGTTGCTATTTTTTGTTCATCTTCCACCCAGAAATTTATGTTATCAAAATCTCACAGGTAACCCAAAATATCACCAAAATAAATCTGCAGCTTAACCCACAAAAAAAAAAGTTCTCACACAGCTACATTGACAGAAAAAAAAAAAAATTTTTTTTAAAAAAAAAAACCCAAAAAATTTTTTTTTTTTTTTTTTTTTAAAAAAAAAAAAAAAAAAAGTTGTTTTTTTTTTAAAAAAAAAAAAATTTTTAAATTTTTTTTTTAAAAATTTTTTTTTAAAAAAAAAAAAAAAACCCCCGGGGGGTTTTTTTTTTTTTTAGGAAAAAAAATTTTTTCCCAAAAATTTTTTTTTCCCCCTTTTTTTTTTTTTTTTCCCCAAAAAATTTCCCCCTTTTTCCGGGTTTTAAATCTTTTAAATTGGGGAAAAAGGGGGTTTTGGGCCCAATTTCCCCGGGGTTAAAAACCCAAATTTTTTCCCCCCCCGGGGGCCCTTTTTTTGGGTTTTTCCCCCAAAAACCCTTTTGGGGGGGCCCCCCCAAAAAATTTTCCGGGGCCCGGCCTTTTTTTTCCCCCCCCAAAAAGGGGGAAATTTTTTAAATTGGGGCCCCCTTTTTCCCCCTTTCCCTTTTTTAAAATTGGGGGAAAAAAACCCCAAAAAAAAAAAAAAAAAAAAAATTTTTTTTTCCCTTTAAAATTTTAAAAAAAAAAAAAAAGAAAAATTTTTTTTAAAAAAAAAAAAAAATTTTTTTTTTTACAAAAAAAAACCCCTTTTTTTTTTTGGGGAAAAAATTTTTTTTTTTTAAAATTTCCCCCCTTTTTAAAAAGGGGAAAAAAAAAATTTTTTTTTTTTAAAAAAAAAAAAAAAATTAAAGGGGGGCCCTTTTTTGGCCCTTTTTAAAAACCCCCAAAATTTTTTTTGGGGCCCCCCCTTTAAAAAAAAAAAAAAAAAAAAATTTTTTCTTTTAAAAAAGGAAACCCCCCAAAAATTTTTTTTTTTTTCCCCCCTTTTCCCCCCTTTGGGGCCTTTTGGGGCCCTTTTTAAAAGGGGGGCCCCCTTTTTAAAGGGCCATTTTGGGCCTTTAAAAATTTGGGGGGGGGCAAAAAACCCCACGGGGTTTTTTTTTTTTTTCCCGGGGGGACAAAGGGGGAAAAAAAAGGGGGGGGGGAAAGGGGGCCCGGGGGGGGGGGGGGGATCCCCGGGGGGGGTGGGGGGAAAGGGGGAAAAAAACCCCCCAATTTGGGGGGGGGGGGGGCCTTAAATTAAAAAGGGGGGGGTTTAAAAAAAGGGGGCCCGGGGGGGGGGGGGGAAAAAAACCCAAAACCCCCTTTCCCCGGGGGGGGTTTCCCCCCCCCCCGGGGGGGGGCCCCCCCCCGGGGAAAAAAAACCCCCCCCCCCAAAAAACCAAACCCCGGGGCCCCCGGGGGGCCCCCCGGGGGCCCCCCAATTTTTAAAAAAAAAAAAAAAAAAAAAAAATTTTTTAAAACCCCCTTTTCCCCCAAAAAAAAAAAAAAAAAACCCCGGCCCCTTTTAAAAATTTTTAAACCGGGCCCCCAAAAAAAAAAAAAGGGGAAAAAAAAAAAAAAAATTTTTTTTTTTTCCCCAAAAAATTTTTTTTTGGGGGAAAAAAAAAAAAAGGGGGGGTTTTTCCCCCAAAAAAAAAAAACCCCCCCCCCCTTTTGGGCC
The DNA here is from genome assembly GCA_025379985.1 of Phyllomedusa bahiana. Lineage (NCBI taxonomy): Eukaryota > Metazoa > Chordata > Amphibia > Anura > Hylidae > Phyllomedusa > Phyllomedusa bahiana. Next base: position 26,242 of record JAODAL010042767.1, read on the forward strand.
CCCCGGGTTAAAAAACCCCCCCCCAACCCTTTTTTTAAAAAAATTTTTCCAAAAAGGAGGGGTCGGCAAACGGGGGCGGCAGCAGCCAGCCCCGGGGAACGGTGGGGACCCCAGCCCTAAGAGGGCCGGGGCCCGCGAAATTAAGGCGGGCACCCAAAGGGGGAATGGACCTGCTTAAAAGCAAAACCGGGCAGGAGACGGCGGGAGCCCCCCTTTCCCACGAGGCCCGCCATTTTGGGGATCCACTCGGGGGGACAGGGATGCTGAAATGCAGGGGTGGAGGAGGAAAAAAAGCGGGTAAAGGCGGGCAGCTCAAGTGTGGGGAGGTTCCTGACCCCCAGAGGATGCAGGGGCCCCAAGAAGGGGGACCCGGAAGTTTGGGGGACAGTGGGAAAAAGGGGCGGGTTCCCAAAGGGACTTTTAAGAGAACCCCTTAAAGCACGGGGCCCCTTACCCTTTGGTTTGGGGGGAAACCCAATTTACCCTGCCCCCCCCATGGGAGCCCTGCGCTCTTGAAGGGATGATAAGATCTCCCTTATCCCACCCTCCCAAACCGTACCAGCCCCCTGGAGTGTCCTTCTGTGGCCCTCCTCTTCGGGGCCTCCAGGGGCCCTTTTCGCTGGACCCACGGTGGGAAATAAAAGGCCGACCAGTTCTGGTGTGCACAAGTTTTCCCCCCGGGCTGGGGGATTCACATTCCCCGTAAAGGCCCATTACCCCCTCCGGCGGCGGCCCCAAAGATGCTGCCCCTCTAACCATTTCACGGGATAAAGCCAGGCAACCCTTAAAAGGGTTCACCCGGGGCTAAAAGGCGTTTTTTGTCGCTTTTTTCCAAACTAAAAATGACTTGTCAGCGATGGGCAAAAGGGCCCTAAAAGAGGCCGGCAGCAGGCCCTGCATACAGTGAAGGGGGAGGGTTTTTTGCCTTGCGGGATAGGGGGGGCAGAGTCTTGAATCTTTTAAATTTTCATCTGTTATGGGGTAAAGAAACCCAAGTTACAACCTTCCGTTAAAATCACATCCCTTCATCATGACCTAAACCTTTTCAACTGGTTTATCTCGAAAATGGGGAATTGGGAGGAAAAATATCAGGGTAAAGGGGCCCTTCCTGAATCTACCCAAAACTCAAGACATTGCCCCAGGCCCTACGAAGCTTTTTAACATGCTCCTAGGAAAGGCCTGTTTCCCCAAAAATCGAGATAGACAGAGCCCACAGAGCCCTATGACCCCCTCCGGGACACCCAACTAAACCGAGAGAGTGTATGTCGTTTTTCCATTTTTTCCCCTGTTAAAAAAGGGGGAAATAAAAACCCGGGCCCGAGACTTGCACCTAAAAATCATTTTTCGAGGGGTTCGGGTTTTTCTATTTTTCCTGGACTTGTCAAGACTACCCTGCGCTTGAGAGCTGCCACAAAAACCCGCTTCTGGCTGCTTTACCGGCGAATCAGAACACCTCGAGGGTTTTTAAACCCCATTCCCCTGCATGTTAGAAAGGGAAGGGGGGCAAACTCCCCCCTTCAGATCTCGGGAGGATCCCCCCCGGCTTTTGTCTCTGCCTTGAAAATTAAAACCGGGTTTCCTCCCTACCTGTTTTGGGGACGCCGCGCATTCCACCCAAATAAGGGGTCAAGGGCTCGGGGAAACCCTTTCACAAACAAGAGACATTGTCGCAAATGGCTCCCCCAAAAGGGAACAGCGGCTCCAAGGAACCAAAAAAGGGGTCCCCAAATTTGGGAAAAGGGGGACCCTGGGCCCATAAAAAAACGGGGCTTTCATTTACTCCCCAAAGGGGAAGTTTTCTTCATTTTTGGGTGGCCTTGAGCCCTCGGGTATCCTTTTTTGCATGTGCAAATTTGTTCCAAAAAGGGGTTGTTGCGTTTTTTTTCCCCCCCTTTTTTTCAGGTTAAAAGGGGGGAATTTCTATAACAAATTGTTTCCCCTTTACCCCCCCCTATATTAAGGGGACTCTTTTTTTTAAATTTTAGTTTTGGTATAAAGGGTTTTTAGCTCTAGGGTTATTCAATATTCTAAACTTACCAAAATGACTGCTGGGGCCAAAAGGGGCGGGGGGGGTTTCTGCACGACAAAAATTTTTTACTCGGGGCGACTGGGATCCCTCTGCCCCCGGTTTTTGGTGGGGAGGGGCTCTGACCCCCCCCAATAGGTTTATTTTAACAGCACTATGGGGTTTGTTTAAAAGCACGCAACGAAAGCGGGCCGGTTCTTTTTTTTCTTATGTCTACTTCGGTTTATGTTAGGTTTGGGGTCCAATTGTGTTAAAAATTTTAAAAAAACAAATTTGTCACTTTTTGTTTAAAAAGAAAGGGCTTTCATTGGTCGGTTTGGCTGGGATCCCCTGTCCTGATACCCTGTCTGGCACAGCCTAAGATTTAAAAACCCTTACAAGGGTGACCCAAACAGTCTCCCCCCCTTAATGTTAAGGGTTTTTAATTTTTCCTGAGGCCGGGTTCCCGTTTCCCTTTCCCACCCAATGCATAAGAAAAAAATCCCTCATCCTATGTTTCAGGAAAAAACATAAAACAAAAAGGGGCCATTAGAAAATTTAAACAAAAATAAATACTACCCCGTTTTTGGTTTCCAGGCAAAAATCCGGTTAAAAAAGACCGGGGAATGTTGCTTTTTTTTTCCCATAAAACCCCAAAAGCAAATCGTTGCATTTAAAAACTTTTGTCTTTGTTAAATGAAAAGATCGGGGGGCTCGCTTTTCCCCTTTTGGAACATTTATGCCCCGAACGGGTCACCCTCTTTTTTTCTCCAGGTTTTTTGGAAACGAATTGAACCCCTTTTTTGCCCAAGGAATGATCATTTTTGGGGGGGAGACTTTAATCTGGCCCTTAACCCTCAGCTGGGGACACTTCCACGGGACACTCTTTTGGGTCCTTTCAAAAAATTTAAAAAACAAAAATTAAAAAAAACTCCTTCATGCAAGGGCAGTTTCAGCGATCCCTGGCTCCTGCAAACCCCGAACATGCGGATTAACCTTCTATTCACCCCCGCATAAGATTTTACAGCCGCATAGACATTTTATTTCTGCAAAAAATCCCCTGTTCCCCGGGGTCAAAAAGTTCCCTTTGGGCCCAAACATTTTTCTTTTCCGATCACGCGCCAGTTCATTGTTTTGCTCTTTTTTTTTTCCCGATGGGGGCTGGGAAAAACCTTTTTACGTGGAGACTTAATAAATCCCTGCTAAAATGACTCTTTATGTTAACAGCCCTGAAAAATTTCCCACCCGGAAATTTTTCTCTCGGATCATACCTCAATCCTCCTCATGATCAAAAATGGGGACCCCCTTAAGTTTTGGGGCGAGGGGAACTCTCTTTCAAGCATGGTGGGGAAGATTGAAGGGGGAGGAAAGTGCCAAGCTTCCTTCTTTTTCCTTGCAAATTTACCCAATTTTGGGGAGGCACAAATAAAGCATTTTTGACGGAGGCAGACCTGCGGGACTTGTTGCTCACCAAAACATGAGATACACCAACTTCTGGATAAAAAAACTGCCAGATATAAGGGCCCAAAACCTGTGCCGGGGGGCCCATTACATTGGAGCAACAAGGGCCCGGCAGGATGTTTGGGGCCCAAACGCTTAGGGGTAAAAAAGGGGGCCCCCCTGTTCATCCCCCGGGAATCAAATCAAAAAGGGGGGGGTGTTACTCATCCACACCAGAGAAACCCTTTAAAAAAGTTTCCCACTCTTTTTACCAACCCCCAAAAAAAAAAATACAATATCCCAGCTCTTGGGTTATGGGGTGCCTCATTGATTGGGGACCCCCTTTTTTGGGTTTTGGAAAAGGGTTTTTGGGGTTTGGTTTTTCCCCCGCTTTAAATTTCGCAGGAGAGAAAAAATCGGAGTAGGAAAAAGCCCTTTTTTTCTTCAGGGTGGCTGCAAACGAAACCATAAAAGTCTTTTCCCTTCCCGGGAAAAAGTCCAGGGCCCCGACGGCTTTCACAGCGAAAATTCCCAAAAAACTCTTAAAAAAATGCCTTTTCCCTCTCCCTTGCTGGGGCTCATTTAATTTGGTTTCACAACTCCAAAACCATTTCCCCCCTTTTTTTCTTCAAGGGATTTCTTAAAAAGTCATACCCAAGCCAATAAGGACCCCTTAATCTGTTTTCCAAATTTTAAAAGGCCCTTTTCGCTACTCAAAACAGACACAAAGCTTTATGCCAAAATATTTGCTAAATTTGACCTTTTTTGAAATTTATAAAACCCGATATCATTTATCAAGATCCCCGGTGGGGTTGTCCCGCTTTGAGACAAAAAGTAATACACTAAAGACGTTCTCCATCATAACCATGCCCCCCCCGTTCCCCCCGGATCCCTTTTGGGTGGTTTTTCACTGGATGCGGAAAACCTTTAAGGGCAGGGTTGTTGGGAGTTTTTGAAGTCGCCCTGTCGAAAAAAGGGGGAAATTGGGGGGCCATTGAAAGGGTGCAGAGGGTTTTTGCTTTGTAAAACCCAAACTCCTTTGGCACAGATCAGGGGGTTTTAAAGGCTCTTTTCGGAAATTTCCTTTCCCAAAAAGTAATGGAAATTTGGGAGGATGCCCATTGTCTCCCCTTTTTGTATTTAAACCCCATGGAATATCTTTATGCAGGGCCCCCTTTGGGTTCCCAGGAGATCAGGGGGGATGTCAGTTGGGGTTTTGGCCAAAAATTTAAATGCGCCCGGGCCTTTTTCAGACGACCTTTTGCCTTTTAAATTTACTCATCCCCTTTTCTTCCTCTCCCCGGGCCCCAATGACAGTGGCTTGCGATTTTTGGGTTTATTAAATAAATTTTATTGTTAAATGGACAAAGGCATTTTCTCTGAAAAGTTTAAACCTTTGATCCGGGCAAGTCACTAGAATTGGGAAAGCTAGCTTTTTCCCCCCCAGTGGGCAAAGGAGTCGTTTTTCCCTTTCCTAAGGATAGCAAACCCGGGACAGAGGGACCCAGGCATTTTATCTTAAAATTTTTTAACGGGCCCCTTTCAAGAGCTGTTTAAAAAGGGGACCTTGCCAAGTGGGACAGGAAAAATTTTTCGTGGGTGGGAAGGGTCAATATTGTAAAAATAAATGTTCTCCCTCGTTGTTAATTTATTTTTAAACTATTCCCCCCAAAGGGTCCCCAAAATCCTTTTTTTTTAAGAATTAAAAAATCCCTTTTGGGAATTTAAAGGGGCCCCTAAACACCCAGAAATTGACAAAGGAAAACCAGGGGGTTTGGCCCTTTTCCAAATTTTAAAAAACCCATTTTTGGGGGCCCGGGTTTCCCGAGGGTTTGTGGTTTGGTTTTTACTATTTGGGGGGTCAAAGAGTTGGATAAAGGGTTGGGGGAACTTATGGGGGGTCCCCCTCTCTCGTTAAACCGTGGCCCTTTGGGGTGTGCGGCCCCAATAGTAAAAAATTTCCCGATTGCCGCTTAAAGGCGCCAAATTTCTTCAAGGCATTTAAATTACATGGGAGGGCAAATTTAATTTTTTTACCCCCAAAAGGGCCTCTTACCCCAATAAAAGGGGAATAAAAAACCCCTTTTTGGGGGCCTTTTTCTCTATCCCCAGCATGATAGTGGGGGTTAAGACCTTCCGGGATTATATCACGTTTTCCTCTTTTTTAAAACCCCATGAGGAAAATAACCCCCCCCAAAATAGATCGGGCCCAAAACCCCTGTTTGGGAAAATATGCAACTATGAAATTACTTTGAACCAATTTAAAACCAAAGGGACCTGACTAGACCTGGGTGACGGCTTTTGGGGTTTTTCCCCATGCCGCTTCAGCAGGCCCCGAGGCACCTAAATTTTCCAATATATAAAAATTGATGATTGGCCCAAAAGAGGGCCTCTTCAAAAACCCCGGGTACCAAACCTTGGGGGAGGGAGCGGGGGGGGCACTTTTTCCCGGGTTTAGGGGGTGGGGTAAGGCTTTTTATCTTTGCTCATAAAGCTTCGACCCCGGTAGGCCAGGAGCCCAACTATAAGGTTTCCCCTTAAAAGGGATAGAGTTTTCCCACGCTTTTTACATTCTAAAGTTTTTCCCGCAGTTCCCTTCGTTGCTGGAGGGGGTGGAAAGGGGCCTTTCCCGGGGGAAATGCTCAATATCTGGGGGGGACTGTGAGGAATTGGGGCCCCCCCTTTTGGCTAAAAGTCTTTGAGGTGATTTGGTTTGTTACGGGGATCCAGCTTTCCCAAAAAGATCCGTCTGCCCCTCTGTTAACAAAACTTTCCATGAAAATACATACCTTTAAAGGGAAATTTTTAAAATTTTTCCCCCTGACTGCCAAACGGGAAAGGGACTGACCGGAAAAGGGGGGTCTACGCTAGCTCCCTCAGTGGCAAATGGTTTAAGGAGGGTTTTGCAATTGGGAGCGTATGGAGGAGAGCAGGGCGGGGAAATTCTTTAACCTCCCGAGCGGTTTTTTATAACTTGGGGAGATTGGGGGTAGCATTTACCTCATGCGGTCCCTTTTAAAAATTTAACTGAGCAAAAGGTGAAATGGCTCCTGGAAACGCTTCATCTATATGGCTGGGGGCTGAAGTGCCCAGGGGGGGGTGTTTGGGGGGGGGGGGGGCCCATCGGGGGTGTGTCAGGATGCCGAATTTTATTGGTTTTCCCCCCACCCTTTCTTTCTGTTTGATTTTGGGGATTCTGACTTGCAATAAGGTTCTTTCCCTTTTTTTTTTTTTTCTTGCAAACTCCATTTGTAGTGCTTTAGGGTTTACTTTCATGAAACATAGCTAAGGGGTTTTTTATTTGATCTACCTTCTGAAAAAAATTCATAACTATCATCCATGCTTGTACTCTTTTCCTCGCATGAGAAAGATATTGCCCGTTTATTCTGGGTTTCCTTTTGTAATCTTTCCCCTTTTAAACAATTTTTAAACTTGATTTTGCCTTTTTTGTTTCTTTTTTGGGCTTTTTAAAAATAAAATTGTTTTTAAATATAAAAAAAAAAAAAGAAAAAAGAATGCAATAAATTTTTTTATGTGAACTCAAAAATATTCAATACAAAAAAAGTAAATTTCCCCCAAAAATGTAATTACGGAATTTGAGAAATTAAAAAAATTTAACGAAAAAAATTTTCCTGTTAAAACAACCTTTTTTACTTTAAATTTAAAGTTTAAAACTCCCAAAAAATGAAAAACCCACAGGGAAAAATATCGGAAACACCCCAAAAAACAAAAAAGGGGAAGGACAGTAAACCCACACTGCCCCCTAGGTTTTTACACCCTATGGTACCTCACACAATTGGAAAAACCCGCCCCGGGTAAGGGCGAACCCCCCAAAAGAATTAAAATCCTAAAAATTCCCCACCCAAAGGGATCGCCTATTCAATGTAATTTAAGGGCGGACCCCCAAGTGGAAACAGACAAAATTTTGGGTACCCCAATGCGGGGGGTTTCCAAAAAAAATAATTTGAAAAAAAAGCGCCAAAAGTAGGTTTTTAAAAACCCGTAGCACAGCAAAAAACAAAAAGTTATAGGGAAAAAATGGGGGAAAAAAAAAAAAAAAACCCAAAAAAACAAAAGTATGTAAAAACCCCCACGGTGTCAACTAAGGGGGATAACAATGCAAATACTTTTCTGCGGGCCCAATTTGACCCGAAAAAAAATGGGGATTTTTGATCCAAATGATTTTAAACCCCCTTTTTGATTTACCATAGGGTTTTTACTACTTTTTGTAATTGGGTTTTTAATTTTTTCTCTAAATTTGTGTTATTTTCTAGTCTACTGTTTTATACCTACATTGGCGCTTTTTTTCTTTTTAATTTTTTTGGTATGGGACTTTTTGTATCCAATTTTTTGGGCCCGTTTTCCACTTGGTGGTCCCCCGTTAGAAATTTCATTTTATTAAAGGCCCCAAATTTTTGTAGGGGGACAGTTTAGGAAATTAATTCTATTGGGGTTTGCCCTTATCGGGGGCGGGGTTTTCAAAATTTTGTGAGGTTTCCATAGGGTGATAACCTAGGGGGCCAAGGGGTTTTCGTTTCTGTCCCTTTTTCCCTTTTTTGTTTTTTTGGGTGTTCCATATTTTTATGTTGGGGTTTATTTTTGAGTCAAACTCAAACTAAATTTCCCCCCAAAAAATTAAAAAAAAAGTCATGATGGGGCACTGCCCCTTTTTTTACTGTACTTTTATATTTATATATATATATAATATAATTAAATTTTAAAAAATTTTATTTTTTTTACACATAATACAGTGTCCGGGCAGGGGTCTGGGGGCCCACAGGGGGAAATTTATCTTGGGGGG
>JAODAL010042768.1:0-34486 GCA_025379985.1 Phyllomedusa bahiana
GCGAAACGGCCCCGAAAACCCCACGTGCCCGGGGCGGGGGTCCGGTCGGTGCAGGGCACGGGCGCCCCGCGACCCCCGGGCAGTGGCGCCCGGGGGCGTCCGTGACAATAAGATTTCCCAAACACTTATTCCCGGGGACCAGTTTCCCCCCCGGGGCAAGTCTACCCCCCTCTCGGTTCCCGAGACCCAAGCCATGTTTTGAGTCCCCTCCAGGAGAATCTCAGGAAGGGGGTTTATTCGAAAGTCCCTCCCCTCCCGGGGGGCGGGGTTTTTTTTGTGAAGAAAAGGACGGTACTCTACGGCCTGCATAGAAACCGGGGCTTGAAAAAAGATCCCCGGGAAAAAATGTTACCCCTTGGGCCCCTTGATCACAGAACTTTTTGAACCCCCTGCAGGGCGCCCCAAAATTTTCTCCAAATTGGAAATTTTTGGGGCCCACAACTTGGTCCCCAATTTGCAAGGGTGATGAAAGGAAGACGGCCCTTTCCAAAAACCCGGGGGGGCCTTTGGTACCCCCGGTGATGCCCTTTGGGGCTGTCAATGGCCCCGCCCCTTTTCCCTTAGCCGTGAATGCGCTTCAGAGACCTCCCTATACCTCGGGTGGTTTAATTTGATGGCACCCGGGGTAACCTCCTGATTCGGGACCCCACCGCTGCCAAGTTTTTCCGTACTGAAAAACATCCCCCGGGAAAAACCATTGTATGCCCAAGCGGGGGGAAATGCCTCTTCCATCGACAGCCTCCCCGTTTCTGGGGTAAATTCCCTTTTCTGGGCCAAGGCCTACGCATGGACCCAGCAAAATGTCAGCCCCTGTTAAAAGTGGCCCGCACAGTCGGTCTTTCGGGCTTTTAAAAGGCTTCCCTTTGGGGTTCTGCAAAACAAACGCCAATTCACCCTCACTTCTCAAATTTTGGTGGCTCCCATAGTTGGGCCCCCACCAAGGGAAAAAAAGCCAATCCACGCAGCTGGAAAAAGGCGTTTTCGGGAAAATCAAATTTTGCCTTCCCCCGGCTCTTTTCCCTTGCCCCTCCCCATCCCCCCGCGAAACCCCTTTACGCTGGGAAATGGAAAGCCCCTTTTCTGTGGGAGCCGGGCAGTTCTTTTCGCAAAAAGGGGCCCAAAGGGTTTTACTGTAAGGTGGGTTATTTTCCCCAAAAGTCCCGTCGGCCGAGAGTTTAAAAATTAAAACGATTTGGGGCCGGAGGATCCGGCCTAAAACTGGCTCGGAGGATTTGGCCCTTTTTTCTGGAGGGTCCCGTTTCCCCATCCAAATTTTTCGGCCCCCAAAAACCTCTAATAACTTTAGACAGTCAGCGACTTAACCCCCCCCGGTAAAGGGGGGTCCCCTCCCTTTTTCTCCAGGGTTTGATTTCCAGATTTCCCCCTTTTAAAGGGCCCGCAGGGGAAAAATGGAGAGGACCCCCCCTCCCGTTTCCTCCGCGTGGTGGGTGAAAAAAACTCCCTGAAAAAAAACCCTATTCCTCCAGAACGTTTATCTCGGCCAAACTCCAGTGGACCCCCGGAAAAGGGTTCCCCCCGGGGAAAGGGCTTTATGTGCGCCCTGCTCTCCGCAGACGTATTTAAAAGGTGGGGAAATTGCTCTTTTGGTTGGGGCCCGGTTTTAAACTCCCGGGGCTTTGAAGAACCCTTTCCCCCTGTTTTCCCGGTTTATTGGGGGGCCCCGGCTTGAAAAAAAAGGGCAAGGGCTTCGTTTCGTCTTGTGATCCTTCCCGCCCAAAAAGATGCCACGCACAAGCCCGGGGAGGTTACTTCAGCCACTCCCCATTCCAACTCAACCTTTGGCCAAATTTTCTATGGGGCTTACAAACTGCCCCCCTGTCTTTTGGGAAACCATTAAATTTTGGGGGATCCGGATCGCCCTTTTTCCAAGGTGGCGCATTTTATTCCGTTGCCAGGTCTGCCATCTGCCTCCTGCCTGGCGGGGTATTTTCCTTCATGGTTTCGTCTGCTGGGCCCCCCCCTCAGCAAATCGTCTCGGTCCGGGGGAAACCCGTTTGTCCCCAGGTTTTTTTCGGAGCCCCGTGTAAACCCAAATTCAGGTGCAGCTCGACTTCTCTTTAGCCTACCCACCCGCAGACGAAATGGCCAGGGAGGGGTTTTTAAAAAGGTCTTGGGAAAGATACCCTTTGCCCTTTCGTTCCCCGGCACGTCAAGATGATTGGGCCAAAATTGTGCCCATGGGGGAGGGCTTTATAAACCCTGAGTCTGGTCCTGGGGGTCCCCCCCCTTCTACATTGGGGTAAAGGGGCCCGCATAACCCCCCCCCTCCCTCCCTTGGCAACCTTTCCCCTGAGGTTTCCCCTCGGCGGGCATTGTGCAAGGGCAAAGAAAAGGGCCCCCCCGGGCCCCGACCCCCTCAGTCTCTGCTCCGCGCTTTCCCAGCGCAAAAATTCAAACGGACAAAAAAGAATTCCTCCTCCGGGGTTCTCCCCGGGAGACAAGGGTGTGGCTCTCCCGGGTAGATATGTCTGCCTTAAGATGCCCTTTTCACCCCAAATTTGGGCCCCCCCCGGGGTTTTCCCGGGACCTTTGAGGTCATCAGTCGCAATCAAACCTGGTGTCCTCCCAAACCCCCGGCTCCCCCTACTATTAGAAATTCCCCAACTCCTTTATTTTTCTCCCTTTCGAAAACCCCCGGTCCTCAATCGCTTTTTTCCCCGAAGGGGGGGTTCCCCCTTGTCTGTGGCTGAAAGCGCCCCAAAAGTGTTTAGGTAAAAAGAGATTTCTGGGGATGAGGAGAACTAGAGGAAAAAGAACTTTTTAGTGGACTGGGAAAGGGGTTTTGGTCCTTTAAGAGAGGTCCGGGAAACCGGGGGGAGAATATCTTTGTTTTCCCCAGCCTCATCCAAAGATTTCCTAAAACCCGTAAAAAAGGTGGGGGGGCAAAAAAAGGGGGGGTTCCCCCCGGGGGGGAGTACGTCCCCGGACGCCCCTGCACCCCCTGGCCCGGGTGCAGGCCAAAACCCCGGGCCCACAACCAAAGCGGAAAACCCCCGTCCCGCCCCGTTGGGTTTGGGGTTTCCCGGGGTTTACCCCTCCCTCTGCCGGCGTTCACTTACCCGGCCACGCTTCCTGCTCAGCCCGGGCTCCCCTCCCCGGCGCGTGCTTTCCCCTCCAAAGGGCGCGCGGGGGTAACCCCCCCAGTTTTTAAAAATTTAAAAAGGGGCAGTGCCCCCGGTAATTGGTCCCTTTGGGGCCCCCACTTTCTCCTATTTAAGTCCCCCCTTTCCCCGGCGGCCCCCCGCCGGGTTTCCTTTGGGTTTTTCCTGTTGGAGAAAGCCGTCCCAGATTGGGCAAATCTTTGGGCAATCCCGGTAACCCCCAACTTCGAGCCCACGTTTACCGGCCAAAGAACGTTGCCCGCCAGCCCTGACCCTTCTGCCTGTACGTCTACGAACCAGAAGGGCCCCCTTCCCTTTGACCCCTTCCCGCCGTCTATTTACTATGAGCCAGGGTCGATTTCCCTTCTCCCTACTCTTGGGCTGCCCCCCGCAGGGAAAGCCCCCCCCGTGGAATTTACCTGGGACCCCCCCGCCCCCCCGACAAGACCATCCCGCTTTGTGGCGGCTTTGGTGGGGGGTTTCCGGGATCACCCTTTGATTCCCCCTCCCCGGGGGTTTTTTACGCCATCGCCTGCGGTGGTTTTCCCGTGGGTCCACCTCCCGACCGTTAAAAAAGGGGGAGGGTTTCGCTGCGTGCGTTTTGGGGGGGAAAATTTTTTCATGGGCCTCGCCCCCCTCTTGTTGGTGACCCACCCCCCTTTAAAAAAATCCCACCCCTCCACCTAACTGTAAAAACGGCTCTGGAAGGGAAAACCAAATTGTTGCCCCCACTAGCCAGGGGTATTTCCCCTTTTTTTCCGGTTTGTGCCCCCTTATAGGGGCCCGGTAAGAGTCCCTATAGTCATGGTTTAAAAGGCCCCCTTTTCAGGGGAGGGAGATGCCCCCTTTTAGGGCCGGCAGTGCCCCCTTTTAGGGAGGGATGCCCCTTGTAGCCCAAAATATTGGGCCCCCCTTAGTTTAAGGGATTGCCCACTAAGGCCGGTAGTGCCCCACTTGTAGCCCGGTATTGGGCCCAAATTGTAGCCAGGTTTTCCTCTTGTACCGTTTGGTCCCCTTTAGCCCCGGTTTTGGGGCCCCCTTTTTAAACCAGGTTTTTGCCTTGTACCTGGAAATTTCCCATGTAGCCCGGGATTTTTCCTCCAAAAGCCAGGTATTGCCCCTTGTAGCCAGGTAGATGCCCCCATGAGCCAGACAATGCCCCCATTAGCCAGACAGTGCCCCTTGTAGTAAGGTAGATGCCCCCATTAGCCAGACAGTGCCCCCATTAGCCAGGTATTGCCCCTAGTAGTCAGGTAGATGCCCCCATTAGCCAGACAGTGCCCCCATTAGCCAGACAGTGCCCCTTGAAGTCAGGTAGATGCTCCCATTAGCCAGACAGTGCCCCCATTAGCCAGACAGTGCCCCTTGTAGCCAGGTATTGCCCCTTGTAGTCAGGTGGATGCCCCCATATTAGCCAGACAGTGCCCTCATTAGCCAGACAGTGTCCTTGTAGTCAGGTAGATGTCCCCTTTAGCCAGACAGTGCCCTCCATAGCTAATAAAAATAAAATCATAAAATCTACTTACCTCACCAGGCTCCCTGCAGCGCGGCCAGGTCCGGAGGCTGCCGACTAAGTAGTCTCAGCGTCGCAGGGGATGTGAGTACAGCCGCGCATCACACCCTCCTGCTGAGGTGTATGTACAGCACCCACCGGGCGCTGTACATACAGGGGGAGAAGGGAGGAGGGGAACGATCCCTCCTGCCTCCTCCCTGCACAGTGAGACTCGCGGGGCGGGTGAGCGGTCGCGACGGCTGCTTCACCCGCCTATAGGAACAGCCCGGCGACACCAGAGTAGCGCACCAGTGCTACTCCGGCGCCGCGGTCATTTAAAGAACCCCCGCTGCCTGCTGGTAGCGTGAGGTTCGCCGACTCTGCCGGGGTGGCGGGGGCTGACCCCCAAAAGCGGGAGAGTTGGCATGTATGGGGTTAAACATTGTCATTAACTTAGGAAAGAAAGCTTCTGTGCTAGAGATAAGAATCAGCAGGGAGTCTCTCACCATGGTGGGACTGACAACTTGAAGCAGTATGATAAGAAAAAGAGCAGGGAGAGGTGGTCAGTAACCGAGATAAACTTGTCACAGTACACTAGCAGTGGAAATAAAATCTCCTTTATCTCCTGAACAAAGCATAATCAGAACAGCAATGTATTTGCTGATAGTCTTTATTTGCCTTTCCCTACATGTTAAAGTCTAATCAATGTAGTGAGAAAACCTGTTTAACATATTCACTATGGATTTCTTTGCAGACCCAATCAACCATTTAGAACGAACTCAAGGCCCACGGGCCATATCCGGCCTGCCATGTCATTTTATTCACAGTGAGCAGGGATAGACAATGTCTGGACATAGACAGGCAGCGGCACAGCTGTGACTTCCCTACCCAAGCACCCTAGCCACCCTCCAAGATCCGACAGCAGCAGGGAATCTGTCGTCAATTTTGGATAAGACCCTGATCCATATTCTTTTCTTCTTAGCCGTTTATATTTTCTGATTGTAGATTACTCAATTTCAGGTGTCTGTATGTGATTGTGGAGAAAGCTTTCTTGCCTGAGCTGCTCTTAGCAGCATTTAGAGAGATGTTTTACAGCAGCTTCATGGGCATAGGAGCCTGTGAACAGGATCAGTCCCATTGACTTCTATAGGAGACTTTGCTAAGCTATGTGATCTGGGAAGAAGTCAGTGTGCAGGGAGGGGGGAGCTGTGACTACCTCCTATTGTGACTGGTGGATCCTGTGTCTATACACATTGGTGTCACCTTTCAGTGTAACCCTGCTTGTACTGATAATGAGCAGTCTACATAAAATCTTTTTCAACAGAACAGAAAGTGTCAGACTATTATTAGGCCTAAGGGCCAAAGTGAGAACTACAGGACTTAAACACATTTTATAAGAATTTTTGGTTATATTTCAATATTTCTAAAAAATACTTAAAGGGGTTGTCTCACTACAAGGATTGCTGCTTTTTATGTTAAAGATCTTACAAAAACAAGTCACTTTGCAATATATGTACATTAACATTGTCCTACCTATTCCTAGATATCTAATCTTATATGGGCTCTATCAGCTCCTCAGGTTGCTATAGCTACAGACCTGTTCTATCTCTCCTGATAGGCTGCCAGCGCTGGTTGCTATAGCTACAGACCTGGCTTCTACTGCAGCCTAGTGGAAGCCAAGAAACACACCGCTGAATTCAAATTGAAATCAAGAAAACAGGACTAAGGAGAGAGGAATTAATGTAGTGAGACAACCCCTGTAACATAAAAACATGTTAAACAATAAGTCCTTTTTTGATGACACATTCCTTTTAGGCACAACCATGATGCTCATGTAGCCAAGACTGGGACAAGGTATTCTGGTGCCCTAGGCAAATAGTGTCCCCCCTCATGGAAAATTCAGCCCACCCCATACCTCCTTGTGCCCCCTTTTCTGCCTGGGATGAAATGGTGCCCTGTGCGGTCGCCTACCCGTCGCCTCGGCCCTAGATGTAGCCCTCAGTAAGAAGGAGTTTGCTACCCCTAATTTAGATGGTGCCGACATCTTATTTTCTGTATATATTGGAATATATAGTATATTTGTGTCCAGACCCATCTTTCCCTCTGTCTGGACTTATAAAGAGGAACCACTCTACCGCACGAACTGCATTTACTTTGTTGCTTAACACATCGATCTTGTGCAGCTAATGGGATTGACTTCAAGACGTGGTCGTTAAGCAGAGCACTGATTATTATTAATGCAGCTCCACAAAGCAATCAAGTCAACGTTATTAGTTTGGTCCACTTTATATGTGAGTCAGAGGATGCAGGCACAAATGTAACTCAATTAAGGAGGAAATGTGACCACGCGCGGTGGTTACTACAGAGATCATTTCGAGGCGTGGTGAGAGAGGTCAATGGGAGATTACCAGCGAGATATCCATATTGTTAAGTCCGGGGCCATCTAAAATGTCTTTCTGTATCTTGAGAGACGGCATTAACGTTTAAATCTCATCTAGTGTCATCTCCAGGCAAAAATAGCTCAGCCCAGTGAGGTAGAACAGTCTACACCAGGAAGAGGCAGATCATTATGTTCTTCAATGGGATAACTAATAGCAGGTCCAGAAAAAAATATCTGTCCCCTATGACCACTTATTTATCTTATATGCCTCACTCTGAGAACTTTTTAACCCTTGCTGCCACCTTAGGGTGGTAACATTAAAGGGGTATTCTCACCACAGTGATTAGCTTTAAAGGGGTTGTCTCACTACAAAGAATAGCTTTCAACATGTAGGGAACACTAAATGAAGACATTTTCCAAATATATTGCTTTGTTCATCTTTTTTGTTGAGGAGCTACAAATGATTTTATCACCTTCTGAGGGCTCTCATGTTTCCCAAGTGACTGACCTGTGTATTCCTTCTCCTCTGCTGTTTGTTCTATCTGATAGCAGGGAGTTATGTCATCACACAAGTAGAGGCTGGCAGTGTGAGAGCTTGTGTGTTTATCTGATCTTTCGGACAAAAGACAGTAATTACTCTACTGTTTACATTAGCTCAGAAGCTTCTCTGGACCTCAGAGAAGGTAATTTATCTAATCTAGACTAATAAACAGAGTAGTCTGAATACATGGAGCTCATATTCTAATTACAGACAGCTTGACCAGGAAGTGACAGAGCAAAGCCGCATTATTTCATTCATGCATCCTATGAAACTTTGAGATGAGACAACCCCTTGAGGTAAAAGTAAATAAAGACTATTACCAAATCATTGCTGTTCTGATTTTGCTTCCTTTCAGAGTTAGAAATAGAGAGTTTATCTTTCTTCTGACAAACCTTAATCCTTTAGAGCTCTGCAGCCTTGGCTCTGTCCTTCTACCAGTCTCAGATAGGAATAGCAGAGCTGAAATGTCACTGCTGTAGAACTGCTCATAGCCTCCATAGAGGTGGAGAGGCTATGAGGTGATAGGTGCTGGTTGTAGAGAGAGGAGTACAGAGCACAGCTAGCAATCTAGTTGGGGGGGGTTGGGGATAGGACAATCCCCCTGGAGACTGTGCTGCGGCTATGCTCTGTACCCCCCAAAATCATATTGTGCCGGTTAAACTTTGTAACCTGGACCCCCAGAACATCATCTGCAGATCCTTTTTGAACTCTGTTAGTTAATTCACCATGAGAAGTTCCTCTGCCAGAGAGTTCCACAGTATCACTGCTCTTACAGTAAAGAATCCCTGTCTATGTAGAAACTCTCTTTCCTCTAGACGTAGAGGACGCCCCCTTGTTCTGGATACAGTCCTGGGTATAAATAGATCGTGGGAGAGATCTCTATATTGACCTTTGATATATTTATACATATTTATTATGCCCCCCCAAAGTCGTCTTTTGTTAAAGTAAATAACCCTAATCTTGCTCATCTTTCTGGGTATTGCAGACAACCAGTCCTAACTGATTTTGTTGCCGCCTTTGAACCTGTTCAAGCTCTACAATGTCTTTCCTGTGCACTGGTGCCCAAAACTGTCCCCAATATTACATGTGTGGTCTGACCAGTGACTTGTATAATGGCAGAAGGATGCTCTCATCATGTGCCTCTATGCCTCTTTTAATACACCCTATAATCCTATTTCCCTTGGCAGCTGCTGCCTGACACTGGCTGCTACAGTTAAGTTTACTGTCCCCTAGGATTCTCAAGTCCTTCTCCATGTCACTTTTAACCAGTGTTTTTCCGTTTCACAAGTAATCATGTAATGGATTTTTCCTCCCCATGTGCATAACCTTGCATTTATCTGTGTTAAACCTCATCTGCCATTTCTCTGCCCAGGCCTCCAACTTATCCAGATCCCTTTGCAATAAAATATTGTCCTCTATTGTGTTGATTACTTTACAGAGCTTAGTATCATCTGCAAAGACTGATGTTCTACTGTGAAATCCCTCTGTAAGATCACTAATGAACATATTACAGAGAATAGGGCCAAATACTGACCCCTGTGATGCCTCACTAGTAACATAGATCCAATCTGAGCATGCACCATTAATCACCACCCTTTGTTTTCTATCACTGAGCCAGTTACTTACCCACTTGCAAGCATTTTCCCGATGTCCAAGCATTCTCATTTTACTTACCAACCTTTTACAGTATGTGGCACCGTATCAAATGCATTGTAATGACCATATAACAACTACAATACTCGGATCCCCCACACGTTCAGATGAACTGAACTGAACTCTTCATAGAATTCTATAGTGAACTAAGTTTGCTTAACTGAATCTGGGGTTGGGAGGGTGTGGAGGGAAGGGGGCGAGGCAGCTCTTGTGGCCATAATGTGTATACCTTAGTCTATATGTATGAAAACTATCTAGAAGTAAGACTATCCTTGTCACCCAAAGCAAGGAGTTCTCAGCGCGGTGTTGCCGCGGGTGGTGCGTGCAGGGCCGCCATTAGGGGGGTAGAACCCCTACTGCCGTATGGGGCCCAGCCAGAATGTGAAGCAAGGGGGGGCCCGCCGTCGCCGGCAGGCCCCGCCCCCTTGCTTCACAGTAATGGTACAGAGATTAGACGTAGGTCTGCTCTCTGTACCATGTGAAGCAATCTGCTGTCGGGAGGGGGCCCGCGCTGCACGTTAAGTTAAACACAAGAGGTGGATATTACACAGATTGAGTTTCCTTACTTCTGCATCAGCTCCTGCACGAACGGAGCAGTCGGCCCCTCCTCCTCCCTCTGGCTGCCGGTGACATCATCTAATGTAATCAGTGAGTCCCGCCCTGTGGGCGGGGCGTCACTGATCTCCTGGCAGCCAGAGGGAGGAGGAGGCCACTTCAAAGTCCTGTGGAGCCCCACTGAAGGGCCCCAGGGATGTGGGGGCCGCACTGAAGGGCCCCAGGGATGTGGGGGCCGCACTAAAGGGCCCAGGGATGTGGGGGCGCACTGAAGGGCCCCAGGGATGTGGGGGCCGCACTGAAGGGCCCAGGGATGTGGGGGCCGCACTGAAGGGCCCCAGGGATGTGAGGGCCTGCACTGAAGGCCCCCATGGATGTGAGGGCAGCACTGAAGGGCCCCAGGGATGTGAGGGCCGCCCTGAAGGGCCCCAGGGATGTGGGGGCCGCACTGAAGGGCCCCAGGGATGTGGGGGCCCCACTGAAGGCCCCAGGGATGTGGGGGCCGCACTGAAGGGCCCCAGGGATGTGGGGGCCGCACTGAAGGCCCCAGGGATTTGCTGGACCCGCTCAAGGCCCCTAAGATTTGCGGGGTTCCACAAATCCCAGGGGCCTTGAGCGGGGTCCAGCAAATCCCAAGGACCTTGAGTGGCCCCTCACTGGACCTGTGGAGCCCCACACGGCTGAGGGAGAGGAGGCCCGTGAATGAGTCCCACACAGCAGGGGGAGGTAGGGAAACTTGAGTGGGCCCCACTCAAGTTTCCTCCATGTGGGGCCCCACTCAAGTTCTCTCTCTACCAACAGGTGGGCCTAATACCTGGCTACCTACCAACAAGGGACTCTATAAAACTAACGACCAGTGCACCAAAGAGGTAATTATTACTATTTGGGGCACTATGGATGGGGAGTTTGTACATAGGGTGTGGGTACCGGTGAGATTATGATAAAGTGAGGAGTCTCAGGTGTTTGTGTTGTGAATTCTGCAGGGACGAGTCATGGCCGGGAGAAGTCCTCATGGTGATCTGGACCGGATGGAGAAGAAAGGGGAACGTGAACGACTTTATCAGATGTCACCTGTGAGTTACTAAATGTAACTGCACTGTAATCACTTGTATCCGCCACTATGGGCCACATGTAGGAAAACTGTCTAGATGTAGGACTTTCTTTGTTGCCCATAGCAACCAATCAGAGCTCCACTTTCATTTTTTTATATTGCTCTGAAAAAATAATGCTGGGAATGCTGACTGGTTGCTATGGGCTCTGATTGGTGGCTATGGGCAACAAAGTGAGATTTAGACCTTGACAGTTTTCATACATGTCCCCCTATATAGTCAGTGTATGGTGGTAATATTGGTGTTATTGGATTATATTCAGTAACAGTATTGTGGCATTATTCTGCATCTCTATAGTGGAGATATGTGGAGAAGATGTTGCGGTATTATTTTGTCCTTGTATATTGTTGTTGTTAATGGTAATATCGGCCTTAGTACACTGGTTTAGTCAGTAACATTATAGTGGTATTAGTCACCATACATAGTGATATGTGGCGGTATTGTATTAATTGGTATTTTGTTTGGTTATATTGGTCTTGGTGTGCTGGTTTGGTCAGAATATCGTGGTGACATGTGGAATTTGCTGGCCCTTGTCTACACCATATAGATAAACTGCATGCTGGAACTTTCAGCAAGAACTCAGTCCAAAGACAACGGCGCAATTGCATCTCTTTTTTTTTTCTGGGGTTGGATTGTAGGAAGTGGGTGGTGGGGGCGGGGCAATTGGGTTGACAGGGGGCGGGATTAACAGGGGGGGCCCAGGCGCTTTAGCTGTAGGGGGCCCTGAAATTTCTGATGGCGGCCCTGGGTGCGTGGCTGGCCCGCGCCGTGGTTTTCCCCCTGCCTATTAATTTGCATGGGGGCAAACCCTCTCCGCAAGCCGCGCCCCACCCGCGCCGAGACCACGGCCAGCGCCTGCGCCGCAAACCCGCGTCGGGAGACATGAGTTTGCGGCGAGGATAGGATGAGGTTTGGCCGCGGGAACCGCGGCGAAACCCACGACTGAACCCGCGGCCAAACCCGACATGTGAACGGGGCCTAAAGGTGCGTTCCCACGGCCGCGGGGGGGACGGCTTTTCTCCGCGATGAGCAGAGAAAAGCCCTCCCCCTCCACATTGGGCTGAGGGTCCGCGGTGGGTCCCGACTCGCGCTGTGTTAGACCTGGGGCCTGCCGGACACTGTGACGCGTACGCCGAGCCCTCCTGGCGCTGGGTCCGGGTCACAGTCAGGAACCAAGCGAGTGGCCAGCCTGGTACGCGTGCCATATGTTCGCCACCGCTGCCATAGAACAATATATCAATCTGCTCTGCTCCTCCTTCAATATAACATTCTGCCAGCAGATCAGATAGCAGGCTCAATGTGACAGGTTCCCATTAAAGTGAAGAATTTTTTTTTTACACCTTTACTTGCATATTAGCATATACACAAAGAGCATCTCTCTGCAGTACAAAGGGTTTCGCTTCCCACACCTATATTAGGACATTGCTGTGCATACAACTCCTTAATATAGAAGCAAAAGCTCACTCAAATTGAAAGTTCATGTTTGCTGAACCTACACTAATATATTAGGAACCACATAAACAGCACTTCCCTAAAAATAATTTATTAATAGAATCACCATTTGTGCAAGTGAGAGTTATCCGATAAATGTGCAGAGAATTCTGGAAATGGCTGATGCTTCTTTGCATAGTAAAAAGAGCTATTTCTGCAATTCCTCAACATGTGAGAATATTCCCCAAAAGTAATCTACAGTTTTAGGGGTTTTCAATTGGAGGTCTTAGGTCAGTGGTAGGCAATTCATTTTCCCATGGGGCCACATGAGAAATTGGAAAGGTTTTAGAGGGTTAGACTAATATATTTAACTCAGTTCTATCAAATACCTACATAGTACAGACCCCGGAGTCGATTGCTAAGCTCTTATCAATCGATTTAAGGCCTTAAAAACCGGCTTAGTGACTATTAGTGACTTCACAACACAGTAAGTTATATGTCCCCCAGAATAGGTAATACGGTCTCCCAATAAGTTATATGTCCCCCAGTATAGGTAATAGTGTGCCCCAGTAAGTTATATGTCTCCCAGTGTAGGTAATAGGGTGCCCCAGTAAGTTATATGTCTCCCAGTGTAGGTAACAGGGTTACCCAGTAAGTAATATGTCCCCCACTGTAGGTAATAGGGTTCTCCAGTAAGTTATATGTCCCCCAGCATATTAATAGAGTCCCCCCAGTAGGTAGGTATATAGGCTATATGTCCCCCCAGTAGGTATATAGGCAGGTTATAGTTACCCCATTAGTTATAAAGGTAGGTTATAGGTCCACCAGTAGATATATAGGCAAGTTATGGGTCCCCCAGTGGGTATATAGGCAGGTTATAGTTACCCCATTAGTTATATAGGTAGGTTATAGGTCTCCCAGTAGATATATAGGTAGGTTATAGGTCTCCCAGTGGGCATATAGGTAGGTGTAGGTCTCCCAATAGGCAGGTTATAAGTTCTCCCAAGACCCCATTCCCCTGTAGCACTATGATGTGGTCGCTGACTGTGAGTGTAGCAAGAACTGCTCCACATGAGTGGGTGATGCAGGATCGTTCTCATCCAATCCTAAACCCCAGGTGTGTCTCGTGGTCATAAAACCACATGGTGGCAGTATTTCAATTACAAAGCGACATGAGATATACGCTGAAGCATATACTGTTGTAGCCAGAAGTTTCCATACACTCTATAAAAAGCCCCATGTGCAGGTTTTTCTCACTATCTGACATGAAATCAGAATAAACCTTACCCGTTTTAGGTCAATTAGCAACCGAAATTATTTATATTTGCCAAATGCCAGAATAATGAGAGAGGATTTTTAAGGCATTTTTATTACTTTCTGTAAAGTCAAAAGTTTCCATACATTTCATTAGTATTTGGTAGCTTTGACCTTAAACTGTATGACTTGGGTCAAATGTTTTGGATCCTTCCACAAGCTTCTCACAATAGTTGGTAGGAATTTTGGCCCATTCCTCCTGACATACATTTCCAATAAGATTGAGATCAGGGCTTTGTGATGGCCACTCCAAAACATTGACTTGGTTCTCCTTAAGCCACTTTGTAACCAGTTTGGCAGTAGCTTTGGGTCATTGTCCACTTAGAAGACCCATTTCCGCCCAAACTTTAACTTCCTGGCTGATGTCTTGAGATGTTGCCTCAGTATTGCCACGTAATCTTCTTTCCTCATGTTGCCATCTATTTTGTGAAGTGCATCAGCCCCTCCTGCAGCAAAACAACCCCACAACATAATGCTACCATCCCTGTGTTTCACAGTTGGGATGGTATTCTTACACTTCCAAGCTTCTCCCTTTTTCCTCCAAATGTAATAATGGTCATTATGGCAAAACAGTTAAATTTTACTTTCGTCAGACCACAGGACATGTCTCCAAAAATGTAGGTCTTTGTTCAAGCACGTTCATCTCTGAGACACAGAACCCATCTCCTTCCTGAGCGGTATGATGGCTGGACATTCGCATCTTGTTTGTACTTGCGTATAATTGTGTGTACAGATGAATGAGGCACCTTCAAGTACCTGGAAATTGCATCCAAGGATGATCCAGACTTGTGCAAGTCCACAAATCTATTCCTGATATCTTGACTGATTTCTTTAGACTTTCCCATGATGTTACACACAGAAGCAGTGTTTCTGGTGTGAATTAAAATACATCCACAGCTGTGTCTCTAATTAACTCAGATGTTGCCAATAAACCAATCAGAAGCTTCCAAAGACAGGACATCATCATATGGGCTGTTCCAAATGGTTTAAAGGCAGAGTAATCCTAGTGTATGTAAACTTCTGACTTTGCAGAAAATAATAAAAATGCCTTAAAAAAAATGATCTCTCTTATTATTCTGGCATGTGACAAATCTAAATAATTTTGGTTCCTAATTGACCTAAAACGTTGAAGGTTTATTCTGATTTCATGTCAGATAGTGAGAAAAACCTGCAGATGGGCCTTTTTATATAGTGGATGGAAACTTCGAAAGAGAAAGAGATTCTTTTATGCTGCATATATATCCTTGGAAGAGACAGAAAGGGAGAGAGAAAGAGGAAAAAAGCAAAATGCAGAATATAAGGGGCAGGTACAGGAGCTGTAGAGTGGGACCCAAGAATCAACTCCACTGGTGGGCCCTCAGAATCAACCACTGGTGGCCCCAAGAATCAACTCTATGGTGGAGCTCAGAATCAACTCCACTGGTGGCCCCAAGAATCATCTCCATTTGTGGCCCCAAGAATTAACTCCACTGGTGGGCTCCAAGAATCAACTCCACTGGTGGGCTCCAAGGATCATCTCCACTGGTGGGCTTTAGGCATCTCAGTCCAACAATGACTCCACTAATGGGCCCCAAAAATGAACATTACTAGTGGACCCCAAGAACCAACTCCATTTGTGGGCCCCATGGACCCCAGTCCAAGATTGACGGTGCCCCTCAGCTTCCATGTGTCATTTACAGTGAGTTGCAAGTCGTCCTACCTCTTGAACTGTTTCTCATTTTTAAACATTACAGCCACAAATTTAAATGGATTTACCGTAATTGATATTTTATGTGAAAGAGCAACACCAAATAGCATTTGTAAAGTGTAAAATAAATTATACATTTTTTTTAAAAAAACAAAAAGAATTTGCAGTGTGGAAGAAACACTACACATCACCCTGAGCACACCATCCCCTATGTGAAGACTGGGGGCAGCAGCATGCTTGGAGGAAGCTTTGCTTCAGCAGAGATTGGGAAGCTGCTCAGAGGTGATGGAAAGATAGATGAAGATAAATACAGGGCAATCCTGGTGGAAAACCTGTTTGACTATGTCTACACAGCACAGGTTTTTCATAGGATTTTCAGCGTATTTAGAATCCGCTAAAAGTCTGACTGTAACCTGTGCTGTATAGATCTCAATAGAAAATCCGTGCTGTATTCTACACAGCACGGATTTTCTACTGAAGCTGCTGGCCGTCTGGCGGAAGATAGAACATGTTCTAATATTTCACTGGATTCCCATAGCCCTCAATGTACTGGGCAGGCAGGAAATCCGTAAAAAATGTGCCAAAAACCACAATGCGGCAAAGTTATAATACTGTCGGATTTTCAATGGTATTTTAGTTTAGCTCTGTAGACAAAGCCTTAATGCTGCACAAGACTTAAAACTGGGGCGTAGGTTAAACTTCCAGCAGGACAACAAGCCTAAGCATACAGCCAAAGTAACATTGGAAGGGTTTACATCAAAGCATAGTCAAGTGTTAAAATGGCCCAGTCACAGCCCAGACCTAAATCCCATTGAGAAATGCACGCCACACTTATCAATATTTTAATTTGCAGAAATTTGAAAAATTTGTATCACTTTCTTTACACTTCACAAATCCTTGCTACTGTCACGTACCCGGACGTAGAAGTGGATCCTCTGGACCACCGCAAGCGATGGTGTAAGCCACGCCAGGGAACGGAATCTAAGTAGGTCCCGGTTTTCACCAGAGCGCGCTGCAAAGCGGGATGGACTTGCTGCGGCGTGAGGCTACCAGGTCGTTACCCCTGACGTGACTTGCTTGCGGTGGCAGCCAAGGTATAGCGTGGTGCAGAATCGTCAGGCAGGCTCGTAGTCGGGGACAGGCAGAAGGTCAGGGCAGGCGGCACAGGTTCGTGGTCGTGGACAGGCACTAGGTCAGGGCAGGCGGCAAGATGCGTGGTCGAGGAACGGAAGCTAATGGTACGGTACACGGTAAGTCAGAACAAGGCTTGTAACGCTTTCTCTATAGGCTGAAATGGCACTAAAGATCCGTCAACAGCCCCAGGAAGGGGCAGGCTAAATAAGGGTAGTGACCGGCAATAGCCAATTACCGGTGCACTGGCCCTTTAAATCTCACAGTGCCGGCACGCGCGCGCCTTAGATATTGGGGACGCGCGCACCGGGAGGCTGAGACCGCAACAGGAGCGCGGCCGGGTAAGTAGAGAGGAGCCGGGCCGGCTGGGTGAGCGCGCCCACCGCCCGGCATGCGGGCGGCGGTGCCGCTCGTGAGGCGACCACGGGTGTGCCCGCGACCGGGACGGGGGTCGCGGGCCCACCCGTGACAGCTACATTGCTCTATCACATAAAATACATTTAAAGGGGTTGTCTCACTACAAGGATTGCTTTCTATATTAAAGATCTTGCAAAAACTTTGCAATATGTGTCCATTAACAGTGTTGTACCTATTCCGAGATATCCCCTCTTGTATGGGCTGCATCAGGTCGCTATAGCTACAGACCTGCTTGATCTCTCCTGATAGGCTGCCAGCGCTGGTTGCTATAGCTACAGACCTGGCTTCTACTGCAGCCTAATAGAAGCCAGTTAACACGCCCCTGAATTCAAAATGAAACCAAGAAAACAGGACTGAGGTAAGATGAATCAATGTAGTGAGACCACCCCTTTAAGTTTGTGACTTGATACGTGGCAACATGCTACATGGAAGCTGACACACTGCCACAAGTAAGTTTTCACGTGGAAAAAATCTGCAATGTGTAGAGGACACTTTACAGTTCTTATCTGCATGATTGTACTTTAATCCGCTGCATCTTTTCCATGGGCAAATCGCAACAGAAAATTCACAGTATTTCTGCTATTTGTGCAATAAGGGTCATGTTTATCATTAGGGAGTAGCAACCAGTGTGTGGAGACTTATTTGCCTTGATCGCTCCACTGAAATTTAAATAAAGGCTTGTGAGAAAAAAAAAAATACTAGGACTCTGCAGTGTCATCTATTTGATGTAGAGTCCCTCAAGTCACATCCGACTCTCTGAGCCTTGCAATGAAAATGGCATTGGAGCCAACCAGGTATTTACCTGCAGACCGCTCTTTCAGGGTGTTTGCCCCTCACCAGAATAGAAAACTGCTTGGATAGGTGAGAGACGCTAGTAAGTATTGTATGCTGCACTGATGAGGGGCAAACACCCTGAAACAGTTGTCTGCAGATGAAGTCACTTGCATGCCATTAATCCCTTACACTTTGCAAAGCTCAGTGAGTCGGATGTGACTTCAGGAAGCCTTATCACTGAGAAAGTACGATAAAGCATAACCCTTATTTAGAACTCATATTACTGAGAAGAAAAAGGGCTAAAATATAACTTTCAATAGAAGCATCTAAAACGCCTTGTATTTAGAGATATAATCCAAAGATTGGTGCAAAAAGAATAGACATCAGGGAGCAAATCACTAAGCAAAGAGTCAAGTTATTCATATAAAGGTGAGTGTGCAGGTATAAATAATGAAGTCAGTGGTTTATAAAATTACTTACGGTACCGTTTTATGCTATATTAGGCCTCCAGATGTTCAATTGCATCAAATATTGAATTGCACCAACGACTATGGGCTTGTGCATCAGATATAAATGCGCAAGTAAGCCCTATAACACCCTGCCTATATAGCGGGAATACCGCCCCGAGAAGGGCGTCCCCACCTTACATGGCTCATACTAATACACCCTTTGCGTTCCGTTATTCCCAATGCATTTCCTCGTGATTTCCATGGTTCTTCAGGGGGAAAAAGACTCTGTAAACTGCACCATTAGGATATCCAATATAGAATACTGATTAAGTAAAAATATGGCCATTGATTAAAGGAGATGCCGCACTCATGGAAATCAGGGATGGATGCTGGGGTGCTTGCAGAAGGGATAGCCAATCCTGTGTATACTTAAAATCTGAAAAACCCCTGCGGTCATTCAGGATTCTTCCTCTCTTCTTCTCCCCCTTTCTCTTGGGGGAGGGGGGGAGACTTAACTTAAGTCAATCTATCTTGCTCATTACAGAACTTGGCGAATGCCAGTGTTCTAGTTTCTGTAGTCTACCCTGATATTGGCGTTCTACCTCCTTTTATTTCTCAATGTTATTGGAATTCTGATTTCTTATTACCTCTATGTTTCACATGTATACATATAGCATTTGCACAAAGTTTGGAACACGGGTCAAGTCTTGTTATGCATAAAAGCCTCCCTTTTTTTTTTTTTTTTTGAATGATAGGAGCAATGGACATTCCCAACCGGGGGAGCAACCTCCCACTCCTCTTCGATGCCTCGCTGTCTGACTTGAGGATGTGGTTTTTTGGGGGGTTCTCTTGTTCTCTCCCTGCCCTGTGGAATCTCCATTTTTTATTTTTTGGTTTCGATTGGGCCCGGTCAACTCGGGACCAGGCGTCGAAGTGTTCCCGCGGAGGTTTTCCCCCTGAGCGGGAGGTGCTTAAACGTGTTTATTTTTTCTAAATAAAAGCCTTTGAATATGAAAAAAATCTGAAAAATCCACAGCACTCCACAGACTTCATGCAATTTATTAGTGCATTACAGTAGACAGGTCTCCAGATTTTCAACAGCAGTTGAATATATCAGTTTAAGAAAGAATGCCAGACCATATGAATGTTTTCTGGCAAGGCCTTCCTCAGAAACGTCTTGAATAGAGCAGAGGTGCGAGTGCTGGAACTATCATTAAAAATATGGCCAGTGTGCATAAAAGCATCACAAAATGTGCCCATTCCAGCTATCAGGTCCATCGAAGATACCTCTAAGGTTATGTTCACACGGCTTGTAGGGTCCGTCTAGATGGACCCAAACACGCATTTAACAATGAGCAGTGTTATGTTACATTACACTGTGATCGCCGATGCGAGTCTCATTGCATCTTTCGGATCCGTTCCAAGAATGGTCATGTCAGTTCTTGGTCCAGGAGCTCTATAACAAACTATAGAGTGCGATCCTGCTGCATCCAACATGTATCCAAACACGCAGATGCATTTAGGATCCGATCGCCGCTTCGTTTTTGGATGCAATTTTTTGGATCCAAAAACTGATCCAAAAACGCTGTGTGAACAAGACCTAAGGCTGGAGGTATCTTAAATGGACCTGATAGCTGGATTGGGCATATTTTGTGATGCTTTTCAGTGATATGTGACTTGAGGAGGGCTACATCCAATAGGTTGTGTTGCAAAGTCCCAGCTCTTTTCCTCTGGTTGCTGTTAGCTACAGAGACCTATATGTCCATACCTATAACCTTTGACAAATTGTAGTACAAGTGCAGGAATCATGAAGTTCCTTGCAAGTTAAGTTAAGGTTTTACGGATCCGTTTTTTACCAGTGAAAACTGCATCAAAACTGCATCCGAAAAGCAGATCCCAAAAACGCAGCAGCTGATGCTTTTTTTGATGCATTTTGTATGCTTTTAACATGCGTTTTACGGATCCGTTTTGAATGCCTTCCTTTTACCTGAATGTGTTGCCTGGGCAAAATCACACTGACCATTGTTGGATCCGTTTTACGGATACGTAAAACGGATCCGTAAAATGGGTCAAAAAACATCGTGGGAACACAGCCTAAGGGCTTGTTCACACGACGTTTTGCTGATCCGCTTTTGGATCCGTTTTACGCAAGCAAAGCGGATCCGCAAAATGGATCTAACAATTGTCAGTGTGATTAACATTGCTGTCAATGGCAAAAGCGCATCGCTGTTCTCACAGGAGATCGGCGATGCGCTTTTGAGGGCTCTCCTGCACTTTTCGGATCAGCTTTAAGAATTGACATATCAATTCTTCTTGCGTTCTGCGCAAGTGAAAGTCCATAGGGAATAATGGAGTGCGCTTTTGTATGGTGGGATCGGAGGTGCTGCTGCTGGGCTCGGCATAGCCGAGGAGAGTGTGCTGCTGCTGGAATCGGCACAGCCGAGGAGAGTGTGCTGCTGCTGGACTCGGCACAGCCGAGGAGAGTGTGCTGCTGCTGGACTCGGCACAGCCAAGGAGAGTGTGCTGCTGCTGTACTCAGCACAGAAGAGGAGAGTGTGCTGCTGCTGGACTCGGCACAGCCGAGGAGAGTGTGCTGCTGCTGGACTCGGCACAGCCGAGGAGAGTGTGCTGCTGCTGGACTCGGCACAGCCGAGGAGAGTGTGCTGCTGCTGGACTCGGCACAGCCGAGGAGAGTGTGCTGCTGCTGGACTCGGCACAGCCGAGGAGAGTGTGCTGCTGCTGGACTCGGCACAGCCGAGGAGAGTGTGAGAGAGAGTGTGAGAGAGAGTGTGAGAGAGAGTGTGAGAGAGAGTGTGAGAGAGAGTGTGAGAGAGAGTGAGAGAGAGAGAGAGAGAGAGAGAGAGAGAGAGAGAGAGAGAGAGAGAGAGCCCCCCACTACTGAAACGTATCCGGAAAGGGGGTCCGTAAAACGCAAGTTAAAAGCATACACAATGGATCCACATAAAGTCTCAGCTCTTGCGTTTTTCGGATCCACTTTCCGGATGCAGTTTTCACTCCTGAAAAACGGATCCGTAAAGCGGATCCAGAACGTCGTGTGAACACAGCCTAAGGGTGGATTCACACATTGGGGCAAATTTATCAATACTGTCTAACACTAAGACAGTGTGAAGTCAGACTAGACATTTTTCTTTCAATTTTTTTTAATTAAAGAATATAATAACAATCAGATCCAGAAAGTAAATGCAATTACATACATAGCATGATCTACAACCATAGGTCACATAATATAGTATATGTTGAATCACATTTTGCTTTGCTGAGTTTTCTTATCACAGAATATTAATTAATATATATATAATATATATATATATATATATAAATATATATATATATATATATATATATTATAGTGATAAGGCTTCCTGAAGTCACATCTGACTCACTGAGCTTTGCAATGTGAAAGGGATTAACCCCTTAAGGACCCTGGACTCATGAGTACGTCCCAGGGTCCATAAGGGGCTTTGCAGGGGGATCGCTCCGTGACCCCCCGCACAGCCGGCGGGTGTTAGCGGCAAATCACCGCTAACACCCGGCCGTTACAGTGCGAACAGGCAACGCCGCCCGTCCGCGCTGTTTAACCCTTCAGACACTGTGGCAAAGATGGCCGCGGCGTCTGAATGAATTAAGATCGGTGCGCCACACCGATCTTGAGGGTGATCGGCACCGTCGCAGCATAGCTGCAGCGATCCGACCCCCGGACATGGCAGCGGGAAGCCTTGGGAAGGCTCCTGTCACTTCCATGTCCTGGATTGCCCCAATACATTAGACTATATTGACAATCGCGCCACCTAGTGGTCAAGCACCATAGGTGGCCTCAATGTTAAAGTAAAAAAATAAAGTTTTACAGTACAAAAAAAAAGTATTAAAAGTTCAAATCACCCCTTCCCCATTTTACAAATACAAACAATAAAATAATAAAAAAGTTACACATATTTGGTATCGCCGCATCCGAAAAAGTCTGATCTATAAAAAAAAACATCATTTATCCCGTACACTGAACACCGTAGAAGAAAAAAAATTCCAAACGCCAAAATTGCGTTTTTTGGTCATTTTATGTCACTTAAAAATTGGAATAAAAGTGATCAAAAAAGTCGCATGCATTCCAAACTGCTAGCGATAAAAAGTACACTTCAGCCCGCAAAAAATGCCCCCTCACTGACGTCCGTAGGTGTTAGTACAAAAAAGTTATTGGTCGCACAAACTGGCGCCGTGGCGCAAATTTCAAAAATAGAAAAAGTTTGGAATTTTTTCGCGGTTTCCCAGTATATTCTATAGTATAGTGAATAACCCCATTAGAAAGTACATTTTGTCCCGCAAAATAAAAGCCCTAATGTGTCTATGTAGGTGGAAAAATAAAAAAGTTATGGCTCTGGGAAGGCGAGGAGGGAAAAACGAACGTGTCAACAAAAAAAACCGCCGGGTCCTTAAGGGGTTAATGGCATGCCAGTGACTTCATCTGCAGACAACTGTTTCAGGGTGTTTGCCACTCATCAGTGCAGCATACAATACTTACTAGTTCCTCTCACCTATCCAACCGGTTTTCTATTCTAGTGAGGGGCAAACACCCTGAAAGAGCGGTCTGCAGGTAAATACCTGGTTGGCTCTAATCCCATTTACATTGCAAGGCTCAGAGGGTCGGATGTGACTTGAGGGACTCTACATCTATATATATATATATATATATATATATATATATATATATATATATATATATGTATATATATTCCATGTAACTCCCACCTCTCTTCCTAGTTGACAGTATTAACTAAACAGTCCAGTAGTAAATCAGTAAACACGGTACCTAGTACGGTACCTTCACTATCTTTACTCGACCTCCAAACAGGGTAATGAATGGACGAGCCGCAGTGTCTAGAAAGTGACTAAAAAAATAATTAATGTGGTGTAAAACAAATCCAGTATTCCACTATTTTTTCCTCACTTGCCTTAAAGGGTTTTTAAGGCAAATTAGCTTTCAACATAAAGGGACAGTTCACTGAAGACTTTTTCTAAATACATTGGTCAATAGATGTTACTTTATTCATGAGATAAGAGCGTTTTTTACATGCCCTGAAGCGCTCACAGGACACTTTATGGAGACACTGACAGTCTTTGCTGGTGTAAACCCATCACTGTTACATTGTTTGTGATGAGAAAATCAATATTGCTGCTACAACCTCTTAATCACTGGAGCGGGAAATGTAAAGGGGTTTTGCCACAATCTCATTTCATACCTCCTGTATCCAGATCTTCAGCTCTGTGCGCTCAGAAGGGGGCGTGTGTGATTTGTTTGAATTGCACATCATGTGACCCAGCAGGATGACATCACCGGGCCTTTCCTCTCTGTAGTCAAAGAAAGGTCTGTTTATGTAAAGCATTGTGAGTAGCTGAGAGGTAAAGTTTTGCCTCAATGCACAATGGTCCTAGGTTCAAATCCCTGCAGGAACCAAACCTGTGGGTTTTTTTTTTCTCCTTATCAATGTACGGACCGGATTGAGGTTTATTTTTTATTTATTTGCACTGGTTGACTAATTACTAAGGAGCACAGAGGACGGGAGTAGAATGACAGCACCTGGGGTTTGAACACTCAGTAGCTGCCTGAGAGGAGAGGTGATGTCTGGGCATGTGTGATCAGGACTGAGGAGCTCTCAGCCCTGGTCGTATCCCCTGGAGATGAGCTGTAAACAATGGATCACTAAAGGAGCAGCTAAAACAAAAACGGTGCAGAATTTTTAATAATGATGAATGGTGAAAATGTTTATTATTTAATTTGCAATAATTTATCTTCAATTTTACTTGGTGGCAAAACCCCTTTAAAAATTTTCCATAAATTGCACCCGAAAGCCAAATATCCCTAACTTTTGAGCAGTGTATATTGATTGACAGTGATATATAGGGTTGCTTAATTTTTAGGGGGTGTTGAATACTTTTGCAAAGTACTATAAATCTCAAACACATATAAGAAACAGTAGAAAATACATTTTCTTCCAGTGTAGGTGGTTAAACACATCTAAAAAGTATCTTGAGATTTGCTGAATCTGGTGCTAACAGAGGCGTACAATGTTTCCGCTGCTTTTAACACTTTTGGCTAACTATTGTCACAGGATGCTATTTTTGCTCAGGTTAACAAATAGCCGGCGTGGAGCTTAAAGAGAACCTGTCACATAGTTTTTGTCCCCCTTGCTGAGGACAGCACAAGCTAGTGTCAGATCTGCTGTTTCCAGCGCTGTGTCCCTTATTCTGTAAGATGCTGAGTTTTCGTGTATTTAATGCTCAAATCTGCAGTTTTCAGCCAGAAGAGTCATTCGAAGAGTCATTCAAAGAGTCAGTTTTTTTCAAACCACGCCCACCTGAGGCTAGCAGGTAGAAACATGTAAATAACTGCCAGTGGGCGGGGCTAGCCTTTGGTGGGCGGGGCTAACACCTACTCATGAATAAGATTTGAGGGGTAAATGCTCTAAAACTGCTGCATCTTACAGAATAAGGGACACAGCGCTGGAAACAGCAGGTCTGACACTGGCTTGTGTTGTCCTCAGCAAGGGGGCATAACCTATGTGACAGGTTCTCTTTAAATGTCATTTTACAATGACGCTACCAAGGTCAAAGACCAGGGGCCTTATGTATGCAAACTGTCTAGCAGTGAGACTGTCTTTGTTGCTCATAGCAACCAACCAGAGCTCATGGCAACCAATCAGAGCTCATAGAAAACAATCCGGGCCCATATCAACCAATCAGCACCCATAGCAACAAGCAGAGCCCATAGGAAACAATCAGAGCCCATAGCAACCAATCCGAGCCCATATAACCAATCAGAGCCCATAGCAACCAATCAGAGCCCATAGCAACCAATCAGAGCTCATAGCAACCAATCAGAGCCCATAGAAATTAATCCAAGCCCATAGCAACCAATCAGAGCTCAGCTTTCATTTCATACAGTGCTCTGGAGGAATGAAAGCTGAGCTTTGATTGCTTGGTGTGGGCTCTGATTGGTTGCTATGAACTCTCATCGGTTGCTATGGGCTCTGATTTGTAGCTATGAGTTCTGATTGGTTGCTATGAGCTCTGATCGGTTGCTATGGGCTCTGATTAGTTGCTTTGAGCTCTGATCGGTTGCTATGGGCAACAAAGAAAGTCTTCCTGCTAGACAGTTTTAGTACATAAGGGGCGACATGAATGAACGGGCTTTACGCCTGTTTTCTGGCGCTTCACCGGCCCGAATCCGCTGTCGGACGCAGGGATGCGGTGTTAGGTGCAGCGTTCGCCACTTTCGGCTGCGCCTCACATGAAGGGGCGGGCAATGGGTGCGGTGTGGGCGTGCTGTAGGCGTTCCGGTGCGGGACGCGGCGCGCTCGAAAACTCCGAGGCATGTACAATCGCGGGTCGGAAAAGTGCGGCGCATTGCAACGCTCGGCAGCTCCGACAGGCAGATCTGGTTGATTTTGGTCTAAATGCTCCGGCGGCGGCGAAGTGAAGCGAGAACGGATCATGCGAGGAAACATAGAAGATCGCAAAAGAAATCTCGGCGCTCAGCGCCGTGCGGCATGGAGTATGATTCCAAAAAACGCCTTTATAAAGGCGGAAAACATTCTTAGAAAAAGAGCTCAAACCTCAAAAAATTAAAATAATTTAAAAAAGATCACTTTCCAAAAATCTTGAACGGCGCAATATCAAGAATTAGGCTATTGGAAATTGCCGGGAAATACAGTAATTCAAATTCTGAAAGCTCTTCTCATTGGTCGGCATAAACCAGCCAATCAGAATAGGAGCGACAGTGAACCATTAAAACCTATGGAGAACTATTGACCAATCAAAATCAAAGGCGGGACAGTTCAAAATACAGTAAAAATGCAGAAAAGAGCTGATTGGTTAATGCGGCGGGGGCTTGGCTAGCTCAGCCAATCAGAATAGGAGCGACAAAAACCCATCAAAACCTATGGAGAACTATTGACCAATCAAAAATCAAAAGGGCGGGACAGTTCAAAATACAGTAAAAATACAGAAAAGAGCTGATTGGTTGAGCTTGCGGGGGCTTGGCTATCCCAGCCAATCAGAGCGCAAGCTACTTCTCCCATTGTAGTCTATGGAGAGATCGGCGCAACGCAATCTCGGCGCTCTGCGCCGTGCGGCATGGAGTATGAATAAAAAAATCATTTTTATTAAGTATAATACATTATCATATAAAGAGCTGAAACCTTCTCTAAAAATAAATCAGTGAAATCCCGAACAACGCGTTTGTCGCCGAGACCGGCGCTACATAAAGAATTGCAATAGAGAGAATCGCCAGGAAATACAGTAATTCAAATTGTTTAAGCTCTTCTCATTGGTTGGCATAAACCAGCCAATCAGAAGAGGAGGGATAGTGGCCTATTCTAACCTATGGAGGAGTATTGACCAATCAGAATAGGAGCGACAGTGGCCCATTCTAACCTATGGAGAAATATTGACCAATCATATTCAAAGGCGGGACAGTTCAAAATACAGTAAAAAGGCAGAAAAGAGCTGATTGGTTGAGCTAGCGGGGGTTTGGCTATCCCGGCCAATCAGAGCGCGAACTACTTTCTCATAGAGTTCTATGGGGAAAAGAAATTCAGAGTGAGCTCTGTTTGTGATTGGCTAAGTTAAAAGAGGCTCGGTTATTTTGAACAATGGGAGATCTAGCGACGCTCTTATTGGTTTTCTAATGCAATCTGTAATAAAACTGTACATGGCCGAAATCAAATGAAAAGACTCCAGAAGTGGTCCCGATGTGTAAATAAAATGATCAATAATATGGGGGTAACGGAAAAAAAATATTAATTCAATAAATTCATTTTTATGTCTTTATTTTCGTTAGCCAAGGATCAATAGTATGGGTGTAACAAAAATAAAGAAATAAACATGATTTTATTGAATTCATATTTTTTTTCGTTACACTCATATTATTATTCATATTATATACACATATGTACAACATCTGTAGTGTTATAATTTGATTTCGTCAATGTACAGTTTTATTTCAGATAGCATTAGAAAACCCATAGGAGCGTCGCTCGCTCTCCCATTGGTCAAAATAACCGCGCCTCTTTTAACTTAGCCAATCACAAACAGAGCTCGCTCTGCATTTCTTTTCCCATAGAACTCTATGAGAAAGTAGCTCGCGCTGTGATTGGCCGGGATAGCCAACCAATCAGCTCTTGTCAGCCTTTTTACAGTATTTTGAACTGTCCCGCCTTTGATTTTGATTGGTCTAAATTTCTCCATAGGTTAGAATGGGTCCCTGTCGCTCCTATTCTGATTGGTCAATACTCCTCCATAGGTTAGAATGGGTCCCTGTCGCTCCTATTCTGATTGGTCAATACTCCTCCATAGGTTAGAATAGGCCACTGTCCCTCCTCTTCTGATTGGCTGGTTTATGCCGACCAATGAGAAGAGCTTAAACAATTTGAATTACTGTATTTCCCGGCAATTCTCTCTATTGCAATTCCCTATGCAGCGCCGGTCTCGGCGACAAACGCATTGTTAGGGATTTCACTGATTTATTTTTAGAGAAGGTTTCAGCTCTTTATCTGATAATGTTTTACACTTAATAAAATGTATTTTGTATTCATACTCCATGCCGCACGGCGCTGAGCGCCGAGATTGCATTGTGCCCATTTCTCCATAGACTACAATGAGAGAAGTAGCTCGCGCTCTGATTGGCTGGGATAGCCAAGCCCCTGCTAGCTCAACCAATCAGCTCTTTTCTGCACTTTTACTGTATTTTGAATTGTCCCACCTTTGATTTTGATTGGTCAATATTTCTCCATAGGTTTTAATGGGTCCCTGTCGCTCCTATTCTGATTGGCTGGGATAGCCAAGCCACCGCTAGCTCAACCAATCAGCTCTTTTCTGCCTTTTTACTGTATTTTGAACTGTCCCGCCTTTGATTTTGATTGGTCAATTCTTCTACATAGGTTTTAATGGGTCACTGTCGCTCCTATTCTGATTAGTTGGTTTATGCCGACCAATGAGCAACGCTTACAGAATCTGAATTACTGTATTTCCCGGCAATTCTCTATATCCCAATTCCCGATGTAGCGACGGTCTCGGCGACAAACGCGTTGTTAGGGATTTGATTGATTTATGTTTATAGAAGGTTTCAGCTCTTTTTCAGATATTTTACACTTGATAAAAATTATTTTTTCAATCATACTCCATGCCGCACGGCGCTGAGAGCCGAGATTTCATTGCGCCGATCTCTCCATTGACTACAATGGGACAAGTAGCTCGCCGTCTGATTGGCTGAGCTAGCCAAGCCCCCACTAGCTCAACCAATCAGCTCTTTTCTGCATTTTTACTGTATTTTGAACTGTCCCTCCTTTGATTTTGATTGGTCAATAGTTCTCCATAGGTTTTAATTGGTCTCTGTCGCTCCTATTCTGATTGGCTGAGCTAGCCAAGCCCCCGCTAGCTTAACCAATCAGCTCTTTTCTGCATTTTTACTGTATTTTGAACTGTCCCGCCTTTGATTTTGATTGGTCAATTCTTCTCCATAGGTTTTAATGGGTCACTGTCGCTCCTATTCTGATTGGCTGGTTTATGCCGACCAATGAGATTAGCTTACAGAATTTGAATTACTGTATTTCCCGGCAATTTTCAATATCCAAATTCCTGATGTTGCACCGTTCTAGATTTTTGGAAAGTGATTTTATTTATGTATTCTTTTAGTAGGTTTTAGCTCTTTTTCAGAGAATGTTTTATGCCTTTATAAAGGCGATTTTTTTATTCATACTCCGCACGGACATCCTTAATGATTTCTCGCTGTTTTCCAGCCTGGCTCGAGTCGGAATACATGTTCGGCGCAGTCCCGCACTGTGCCTAAGTCCCGCACTGCTCCCCACACACTGGCGAGGCACGGTGGACTTTACACGGCATGTATGATCGCACCTCCTCGGACGGTGAATATTAGGCGCAGTCTCGCACTGCGCCTAAGTCCCGCACTGCGCCTCACACACTGGCGAGGCGCGGCGGACTTTACACGGCATGTATGATCGCACTACCTCGGGCGGCGAATCTGAGGCGCAGCCCCGCACTGCGCCTAAGTCCCGCACTGCGCCTAAGTCCCGCACTGCGCCTCAC
This sequence comes from Phyllomedusa bahiana, assembly GCA_025379985.1. Taxonomy (NCBI): domain Eukaryota; kingdom Metazoa; phylum Chordata; class Amphibia; order Anura; family Hylidae; genus Phyllomedusa; species Phyllomedusa bahiana. Next base: position 29,171 of record JAODAL010042768.1, read on the forward strand.
ACACTGGCGAGGCGCGGCGGACTTTACACCGCATGTATGAGCGCACCTCGGCACCGACATACATGAGGCGCAAATTCCGCCGTAAAACTGGCGAAAACGTGCGCTCCGACGTGGCGAGATTCATACATGTCGCCCAAGGTCTTAGGTTGGGATACGTTCTAGCCATTACTTTGCAGCGGTGCTGTCTCCATGCACTGGTGCTGAAGTGTATTATGACGACAGGAGTAACATCTTGTGGTGTAGCACTATGAGCACCCTGTTGTCGCCTTTTAACCCGCTTTGATAGGGGGTGGGTGTAGTGGAGGCCGGGGAAAGCAACGAACAGAAACAAGACAAATTCAAGGAGGAAGTATTTAAAAACAGGAAGGATCTACAAAAATATCAGTTGAAGAAGAGAGCTGGGAGAGTCAAAGCCTAGGAGGGAAGAGCCGTGGTAGGAAGAGCTGTCAGGAAGGGACAAAGTGAAGTGGTCGGGGGTGTATGGAGGAAAGATAGAGCGATGAGGAAGAGGAGGACAGAGCCTTAGAGAGGAAGGGACATCCCTGAGAGGAAAGAAGGCCATCGCTGCGAGGAGACGAGCCGTGAAGAAAGGGGAAACAGGACGGAGCAATCAAGAGGGTGGGACTGCGAAAAAGGATCTAGCAAAGCGCAGAGATGTCGAAAGTGCTGGAAGGCTTGCAACAACAAAAAATAAGAATGCAGTAAGTCGAGAAAAGTGAAGTGTGTGGTCGAGGTGGTGAAGTGAGGTGCCTGAGGCCTGGAGAACCCGTCAAGGTAGCAGAAGGTGACAACAGGGAAGTGATGCTTTTCAGAAGAGTGGGAGATATGAATCTGAGCTTCTTCATTTTGGATGCAAAGAGGGAAGTGAAGTGTGTTCAGAAGTGAAGCCTGAGGAGCAGCGCGGTGAAGGCCACCTCCATGGGGACAACGTATGATTAAGGAACCAGAGGCCTTAACAACGCAGATTCCAAGCGGAGACTGAGGACTGTACGCAGAACCCATGTGGAAGAGACATTCCTGGGATGTGCCACAAATTCAGCCAGAGAAGGAGCAAAGGTCAGTAGGCACCACTTCACCTCTGACGACAAGGTCCAGTTCCTACTGGCGCTAGAAGAACACGCTACAGCAGTGTTCCCCAACTCCAGTCCTCAAGGTCCACCAACAGGGCATGTTTTCAGGATCTCCCATAGAATGCACTGACTATAATGAAATCACCTGTGCAAAGCCAGAAAACATGACCTGTTGGTGGGCCTTGAGGACTGGAGTTGCTGTCTATTAGGGTAGGAATACACGGTGTGGTCATTGTACTCTTTTGACATGGAGAACCACTTCGATGCTCCGCACCAGTGATTTTTCGCAAGCGCAAAAAGCAGCTGCAGAGATTTGCAGGTGAACACCTCAAATTGCCGTGGTCTACGGGGTGCATTCACGCGGTGCAGTTTGGAGTAGTTTTTGATGCGTTGTTCACTTGCAGTATTGGACAGCAGTAAAAATGCCTTTGTTAGGTTGCTTTCACACGGTGCATTTTTGACGCATTTGATGCGTTTCTTGATGCGTTTTTTTGTGCAGCAATGAACAGCATTAATTGCTATGCCTTCCTGCACAAAAACGCGTCAAAAACGCACCGTTTGAAAGCACCCTTATCAGCAAGCTCCTTTTTTGTTCTTTTAGGGTATATTCACATGGTGTTTTGCAATACATTTTCCATCCGAAAAACATATTGCGTAAAACGTATCCAAACACGTGCCCAAAGTGTGTTACGTGTTTGGATAACGTTTTATGGAATGCTAAAACGTATGCCATAGTTTTAAATAGGGTTTGTGATGCCTAAAACGGATCAAGAATTGACATGATTGGATCCGTTAAAAGGATTACAAAGACGTATGTAAAACACCCCGATACGTGTTTTACATTTAACGTAATGCAATCACACAGGGACATTGTGCAATACGTGTTTGACTCTGTTTTTGGGTCCGAGAAATGCACCCAAACACGTATTGAAAAAAATGCTGTGTGAACATCCCCTTAGGCTCAGTTCTCATCTGCGTCGGAGATTCTGTTCAGAACTTCCGTTGCCGAGGTGAAAACAGACACCAAGCCACTGTATAAAATCTGTCTATGTTAAAATTCACTTGTGCCATAGCAACCAATCAGAGCCCATAGCAACCAATCAGATCGGCTCTTTCATTTCATATAGTGCTCTGGAAGAATTAAAGAGGCATTCTGATTGGTTGCTATGGGCTCTGATTGGTTGCTATGAGCTCTGATTGGTTGCTAAGGGCTCTGATTGGTTGCTATGGGCAACAAAGTGAGTTTTAGACCTAGACAGTTTTCATACATGTGGCCCCAAGGGATCAGTTTCATAATGGACACTCACGGCACCTGGTGGACTCTATTGGTTACAATGGATCTGTCGGGTTTCTGCCGTGGTGACCGTCATTTAGTTGGAAAGAATAGGCGTTGCTGTGATTTTTTTTTCCCTCAATTCCCAAAATAAAAAAGAAAAGGAAACCCCTGACCATTGAACCAAATCTTAATTGTTTGGAAAGGTGTTACAAGTGAGTAATCAATAACTTGTGTTTGTAATTCGCAACAATTAATAACTCACTTGTAAGTAAGTGCGCTTCTTGGTGCGTTTTTGACATGTCTTTTTCAGATGCTGTACATATCTGCGCGAAAAACACATCCAAAAAAAAGCACAAAAATGCAGCCCCGCGGTAAAGCAACCCCAAGGCTATGTTCACACGGCTTATTTTCTCGCATAATTGCGCGTGTATTTCGCTGCGTATTGTGCTTCATATGCGGCGAAATGCACGCCGCAATTACGGTAATCCATAGCTCTCATAGAGAACTATGGATTACGCCTCTCCCCGCGCATCATCAATACGCGTGGGAAAATATGGACATGTCAATTTTCGCGGGGTTACGCGTGCGAGTAAAGCAGTCAATGGGGGCCGGGGGACTATGGCCCCCCCCGCTTTTAGGAATAGCCTGATCAGCGAGACTTGGAAAAAAAAAACCCCGGGTTTTTTTCGGGATGTATGTACGCGCCTTTACGCCGTGTGAAGAACCCTAAGGGGGCTTTTCAAGGGGCGTTTTTGAGTGTTTTTTGAGCTTTTTGGAGTGTTTTTTGTGCGTAATGGCGCATTAATTGCTGTCCTTTTACAAAAAAAAACGCATCCAAAAAGCTCAAAAACCACAAAAAGCCTGGTGACAGGCCCTAAGGGCCTGTCCCACGGCTTTAAAATGGGGTATTTCGGCCCTAATCACGCGCCAAAGTGCGCAAATTAGGGCAAAAAAACGGCCCTTCATTAGGGTAATCCACAGTTCTCATAGAGAATAGGATTATCTCCTCTCCCGCCCGGTAACCCGGGGGGCGGGGAGATAATTGACATGTAATTACAGCCCAAATAGCCCGCAGCAATTCAAGGCTATGGGCCGGCGAAGGCCGGCCCCCTGCTCATCCCCCCCTCCCGCCCCCCCCCCGGGGCAACGGCGTAATTGCGGGCGTAAATTTGCCCCCCAAATACACCCTTTGAACCTATAACACCTTTCCAAACAATTTAGATACGTGAAAGTAGCTTGCTGGTAATAAAGGCAGTTTAATTGATGTGCAGTACTGCAAGTGAAAAAAATGCACCAAAATTACACCCTATGAAAGCGCCCAAATGAAGCAGAGAATACTGAGGAAAATTAATTGTTAGGCCCGTTCCACGGTTTTTCTGCGGGTTTTGGGGCCCTAAGCGCGCCGGATTTGGCTTCAGTACGGCGCCAAAACCCGGCAGCAAAATTTCGGGAAACCACTGCTCTAAAAGAGAACAGTGGAATCCGTGCTCCCCCCACTCGGCGAATCCGCCGCGGGGGGAGAAAGGACATCACATTATTTTGGCGCGGCGCGCCGTAAACAATGCATTGTCTAGGGGCCGGGGGCGGCCCCCCGCCCCTTGGGCCCCGCCCCGTCCCGCCCCTTATTCAGCGGATTTGTCCGCCCAATACGGCGCACAAACCTCGGGATAACCGTGGAACAGGGCCCTTAGGGTGCTTTACACGGTGGGGTTTTTTGGTGCGCTTTTTTGGTTGGTTTTTTGTCAGGAAGGTACAGCAATTAATTAATACATTTTGAAAAAAAACGCACCCAAAAAAAACCACCCCAAAAAAGCCCCAAAAACCCGGGCCCGTGTGTAAGCACCCTAAGTGTATTTTCACAGGGTGTGTTGGATCCGTTTTAAAAAAAGTTTTTAAAACGCTTTGTAAATCGACCCAAAAGCAGGTGCGTGTTGGCTGCTTTTTTGGCTGCGGGGATGAACCCCTATCTTTTTAAAAACAGGGCGTCCTCGCTTTTTTTGATAAAAGAAGGACATGACAATTCTTTGAACGGATCCTGAAAGATGCATTTAAAAACCATCGGGGGTTACTCGTTAACGCCAATGGTTTTTTTCATTGAAAACAAAAGAATCACCTGCACGTTGTTAGATGCTGTTTGCGTTGTTTAGGGTCCAAAACATGGATCCAAACACGCATCTAAAAACATATCCCAACATGGAGTCAACACGCCTTGTGAACATACCCTTAATGGCCACACAGTATTGTGCATGTTCACCTGCAAATCCATACGACCGCTTATTAAAGGGGTTGTCTCACTACATTGATTCATCTTACTTCAGTTCTGTTTCACTTTGAATTCAGGGGCGTGTTTACTGGCTTCCACTAGGGCGGAGTAAAGTCAGGTCGTGCTATAGCGACCGTGCTGGCAGCCTATCAGGAGAGATTGAACAGGTCTGTAGAAAAGCAATAGTGTGGGGAGCCCATCAGGGGAATTGAACGGTCTGTAGCTATAGCTACCTGAGAAGCGATCAGCCCTACAAGAGGGGTATCTCGGAAAAGGTAGGACCTGGTAATGGACACATTGCAAAGGACTTTTTTTTGCAAGATCTTTTAAAATAGAAAGCCAATCCCTTTTATGAGACAAGCTAATTAAGAATCATAGTGGCAGGTACCATAGCGGTTTGCTACCGCATCTCGGCCGCATCGTTAAAAATGCAAATCAAAAGTATTGGGTATATTCCCACCCCGCTTGACCCAAACCCACTAGTGAAATCCGATGCAAATCCACAGCACAATCTGCTGCAAAAGCTGAATGTAGCCCCTAGTGATTTTTGCGGGAATGACATCAAATTCTCATTTGCGATCGGCTTACTCCCAGGTAGGAAAAACAGGGAAACATCTATGAGGTCAGGTGCGATCAATGCCCTCAGTTTTTGGTTTGTTAAAGGCAGATGGTTTTTTTGGATGCCAACCGGGGAAAGTCCCTACGGT
>JAODAL010042769.1:0-34485 GCA_025379985.1 Phyllomedusa bahiana
CATTTTAAGAGTAGGGTGGGACACACCAATGATGAGCTTTTGCTTAGCAGCTATAACAACTCCTAGGGCCCAGAGGTTTGAAGGGCCCCGCGGTGAAGAACATGATCTTTTTGTGTGGAATAACAAAATTGTGGGTTCTGATCTTTACTCACTGCATTGGTCACGTTGTATGGCAGCATTTTTTTTAAAAACTTTGCTGTTGATTCAGCTTCCTGTCATTAGCTGGGGGGGTAAATTTTTTTACTAGGGGGCCCCCTTTTTAAATTCTAGTTATCCTCGTCCACACCTATTAACAAGGGGAAAAAAAATTAACCAAAAGTGTTTCGGCACAGGCATTTTAATGATATTTACAAAAACCCCAGACATGTCAGGAATAGGGGTTTTGGGCCGAACTTTTAAAAGGTTTTTTCAAACCACGAACAATTTTTTTTCCGAATTCCACCGAAAATTTTTTTTGGGGTTCCTTTTGTTTGGGTTGGGGCACAGGCATTCGCCCCTTGATTTTTGGGATTGGATAAAACCCCCCGCTCTAACTAGTACCCAGTTCAAACCCAAGAATAAATGCAAAAACACTTTCCCTTGCTGTCAAAAGGGCCCAGCTTTATTCAAACCATATAAGTAAAACAAAATATGGAAGGAGTCAGGTGGGGCTAGACAATTGTGTGATATTCCCAGTGTCAATAGCAGTCCCCGGGCCAGACAGAAATAAAGGGGGGCACACTCGGGCTTGCCATTCACAAGCATCCACTTTGGGGCCCAATCCCCTCCGAAGATCCTCACCCCTGTTAACCACCGTCCCCGCCCCGGATCCTTACCTTTATACCATCCTTAAGCTGGCCATTTAAAAAGCTCAGCCTCTTAAACAACAGGGGAATTTAAACCCATTATTTAAAAAAAATAGTCCACCATAATTTGCCCTGCAACTTCCCCCTGATCCTGACCCGCCCGGGAGAGGCCTTTGACCCTTTAAAGGGCTCGACCCCCCAAAAACTGCCCTAATTTTAAAAGCACAAATACCACTAGCAATTTGTATCTGCCCTGGAAAGCAACCTATAAAATCCCCCTTCCAGGGCCAAAAAAGACAAATCCAGAACAAATGAAGGTAAGAAAAAGCGTATAACCCCCTAAACAAATGGGGGCTGCTGATCCAATACTCAAGGACCCAAATAGCTCAGTGAGCCACTGTAGCTTTAACCCTATTAAGGGGAGCCCTAATAGGACCTAAAAAACAGAGAAAATAACTTGGGGGCCTGTATGTGAATCTCGAAAACACTCCCTCACAATGACGATTACAAGTAAAATTTAAATATTTACCCCACTAAGTTAAAAAACTCTAAATACCTGACTCATATTACTAAACTTTTCATCATACAATTCCCCAGGATCTTTCCCAGCAATAGAACAAGGGTATTTCTGACTCCAGAAAGCATACACTCTCACAAGCCCCAGAACTAATATGTGCCCCGCGATAAAGCAAAATACTATGCACTTAAGGCCAGACCTACAAACAACAAAACATCAATTGCCAAAGTACCCAAAACACCTACTTAAGCAATGACTTTTAGACTATGTAACTATGTAATACACCGTACAATACTATTAGATGTAATGACAGATAAGCCCTACAATAAACCCAACCCGGTCTGTTCAGTTTATAGGAGAGTAAAGAGAAAGTTTGTAACATTGTCCCCAACTTTCCCAAAGGGCATTGTCCAGTCATTCTAATTAACCTCATAACCTTTAAACACTAGCGGAAAGATTGGGCTAAAGGGGGCACCCAGATTCCTCTCCCCCCCTTGGCGTTATCACCAGACCCCCAAAGGAAAACCATTTGAGAGAGAAAAAACCCGCTTTGCATGGGGAAAAAACCCCAAAAAAACCAGTCGCCCCATGTGGTACCATTTGCTTGCTGTTACTCTTTTGATCCATAATCGCTGAATGACTGCCCGTCGGGGTGCCATTCTTGCCGGGAAATGATTGCCTTGCTAGATTACCGCACCATCTTGATGCTACCCATTTTCTAAACGGTAACAGAACTCAACCCATACAGTCTCCATGCATACTGATACCCGTTCCTAGTAAAAAACCCCTGAGAGGAGCATGACATAAAAAAATAATAGACAACCCTTTTACCTGTCACCAAAATGGCCCTTGAAGCACACATATTTAATTAATTTTTTCCAGGGGCAACCCAAACATACCAATTTATTGTTTTAATCATTTTTTTTTGTTTTTTTTTTTTTTTTATACAATTTATGGGACATTTGAGTTTTTAACTGTAAGGGGAAAGTTATATCTGATGAGTTTACCAAACGTAGGGGGGGTGGAGAGACATAACTGCGATGTTTCTTTCTCCAAATCAGGGGACCCAAACCCCGATGACACTTTTAACATCCGGGAACCCCTATCTAAAATGATCATTCTTGGGCCAAATTGTAAGCAACCCAAGGAACCATAATTCACATATGTATTTTGAAAAATTTTAAATTTAAAGCATGGGAACATTTAAAACAAACCACATAGAAAAATATCTAATAAAAACTTGCCATATCTCACAAATAGTAAATTCCGATCATTTGTAAAAGCAGACCCCCATGACTCAATTTTGATTTTGCAACTAAAATAATGGCAAAATTAAATAAAGCCAGAAATTAACCTTTTTCCTACGTCATCCAAAAAGGGAAGGAGGTCCTTGAAATAAAAAACCGGGCGAAATATCAGTACTCTGGACCAATTACCCCCAGTGGCTCCGGGCACCGTAAACCCCAAATTTATGGCACTAACGACCTGGCCCCAAAACCCCTGGGTGAAAAAACACCATTACCCCGGCCATACTCCACTGGCTCGGGGGCCCCAAAACCATCTTGCTGGCCCCACCATTTTTGCTCTCCAGGGAACCAGCCGGGAAAAGGGGCCCACCCGCCAGATCGCGTCAAAAAACCACAATCGTGGGCTAAGAGACCTGGCGACCAAATCCCCAAGGAAAAAAATCATTACCCCCAGCCACACTCCAGGGGGTTTTTCGGGGCCCAAAAACCCCAGCCTTCGACTCAACATTTTTTGCTCCCAGGGATACCAGCCTGAAAGACCCCACCTTCGCCATATCTTTAAAAAACAGTAAACCCCGTGAGGGAATCATCCCCGGGCGACTCCCCTCACCAATAAAAATATAAAAAAAATTTTTTTCCCTTTTTTTTTGGGAACTGGAAACCGTTTCCAGCTCTTGGAGCCCTTACCCAAGTCCCCAGATCCTTCAAGAACCCCTAAGAACCTTAGTACAACAATTTTATTTAAAACTAAAGGGGGAAGGAGGTCTTTGAAGCAAAAAGATCTTTTTTTATTTAATCAATGCTCGAACACCTTATCCCCAGCCGTTTTTCACCAACGGCTCAAGGCCCAAAAACCCACCATGTGCAAGTTAACCACCGCTCGCGTGAAAACCACCTTGCACGACCTCCCCATAACGCCAGACCACACCAAAATAGGGGGGGGACTGTGAGGAAAAATTCACTTTATTGCACCCCCCTTCGTATTAGTCGATCACCCCTTTCCCCCCACCAAGGACAAGTTTCAATTTACATTTAATCTAGTCAGAACACAGATGGCTCCAGCCTAGGACAACTCAATTTCAAGTAGTGAAGCCCAGTGTAAATGCCCCTTTCTGTGGGAAGTCGCCACAGCGGGGGGTAAACCCCAGAAAGGATCCTCATGAACTAATTAGCACTAAAAAAATCAGTCCATTTTAAAGACTTCAATCAATCAAACCCAGTCGGCTCCCGATATTTAATATGTTTCATAGGCGATCCGCCATAACGGTGCATGGGGGGTTTTATATCGCAAAATATGGATTCCCCCCGCACGCACATTCCCAATTTCCGGGTTCCCAGGACGATGGGGACTAGATATCCAGCCCCCGGCCTACAGAGTCCAAAAGATAGGGTGTCTAATCATTGTGGAAAGTCCACTGGTTCTGATGGTACCAACCGGCTGGGGGTTCTGTGCCAATGCCTTCCCGATTTTAAAGCCCCATTTTGGGTTTGTATCAGAAACTGCTGACCTGAGTGGGAGGAGTTCATGACCCCCCAGGGGTTGTGGGGGGGTGCCAATGGCCCCCCCTCACAGAAAAAAGCCGGACCAGGGGGGCTTTCTGTTGATCCGGGAGGGGGCCACCTAAAACATTTCCCGGCACCGCACCAGCAGCCAGGCCACATATGCCCCCCCATGGGCCGGGCCCCCAAGCAAAAAGGGGTTAACTTGACTTATTTTAACTCCCTTTTTGTCTGTAATCCATAATTGATTTGCACCTCTCTCTGACCTGTATATTTTATCCATCTTGTACATATTCCTTCTAGTTTTGCCCTTAAGGCTAATTAAATTAAAAAACTTTAATCTGAGTTAGTCTTCTTGTTCAAGGGCCCTCACACGCCCTAAATTTCTCGGTCTATAATAAGCTACCCAAGGGTTTGGGTTTCCCTACCCGCTATAATCGGTAACGGTGGGGTCTTTAACTAAACGACGACGGTGGAGCAATTGTTTTTTCCCGTCCATTTGGGGGGCAAGGGTAACATGGAACAGTATCGGCTGCCCCCCCCCTTGAGCTCCCCCAGGGGGCAGCGAAACCGTCGGATAACCCCCCAAAATCAGGCCGTCGTCCCCAAGCGGGCCGCGACGGGCTTTTTTTCTCACATATTGGTGGCAGCGGGGTCAAGACAATAGGTTTGGAGGGGGGTCGTGCTTTTTAAACTCCCAAATACTAGGACTACCAGCAGTTTTTTTGCTGCGGGGTCTTAAGATTTAACTCAGCATGGGACCAGTCAGAGTGCAAATACAAGTTTTGGGTGCATTCAGGTTCAGTTTTTTTGTGTCAAGAAACCCAGTGTTGCGTTAAAGGGATGGGGGTCGGCGGGGGCAAAGCTTGGGCCCGGAGGAAACAGTGGGTAAGTTACCCCGGGGGAGCTGGCCCAGGCCAGGCTGTGGACTATGAAGGCGGGGGGGGAGTCCGGCTCGGGTCCTCAAGGAGCCGTCACGGTGGTCGAGGGCGCAGGGGGGCACTCATTTTTCGGCTATTTCCGCAAGCTGCCCGGCAAAAACTTAGGCGGAGACCCGACACTACAAGGCCCTCCTAGCAGCTGCGAATCGTGAGGGATAGAGGTGAAGCTGCGAAGTCCGAGCGCTAGAGGCGGCAGCTGCAGCATCGTGGCGGCTAAGGCCAGCTGCAGAAATCGCGAGGGGCTAGGGGCGGCAGCTGCAGAACATGGGGAGCGGGCCGAGGAACGTCAGAGGGGACCGTACCCCCAAATTTACGGGTGTACAGCTGGGAAAAGGCCAAGTCCACCCCCCCCAGTGAAAAGCCCCCCAGACCCAGGCCCCCAAAGTTGAGGGCGGGGGATTTCCCTGCTGGTAAAGGGGGAGACCGGGAACCCCTTTCCCCTGCGGCTTAAAAAAATTCCCCGCCACACCTGTGCCGGGCCCAGTGGGTTCGGTTTTCTGACTCCCGTCTCAGAGGTAAAGCCTGGAGATCTTCGGGGACCGCCAGCGAGTCCCCACCCTGCCTAGAGGGAATCAAGCGGGCACTGATCCGGGCAGTACAATCTCACCCTGAGATGTACGGGAAGAGCCCCGGGAGTTTGCACGGGGTCCTACAGAAACCTGGGCCGACCACATGGGGGCCCTCCAGAGACGTCGACCAGGGGCCTCGGGGCAAAAGATACCACCGCCAGCAGCTGAAGGAGCTCATCCCCCACGGAGCATTTTTTTGGAATCCCAAGGGGCCCCTCCAGCGCCCCCTGCGTGACCAGAAACCTGGGGGGGGGGCCACCCCCACGGGCAGCCTCGCGGATGAAAAAGCCGAAAATTTGGGGCACTGGGGGGCCGGGAAGCACCCCACTGGAGAGGAGGTAAGATTGCTGCAGGCCACTTGTCCACCCCTAACCCCCGGGGGGGGGCCCCCACCCATGCTCCACATCGGGGGGGAACCCCCCTCTGTACCTTTGCAAAACCCGGGGACATTTAAAGGGGCCGCATGTCCCCAGGCCAAAAGGCCCGCCATCCCCTTTTCCCAAAGGGCCCCCCAATTTTTTGTGTGTGGGGGGGGGGAAGGGGCCCCTTGATAATACCGCCATCCCCGTGGGCCGTCTGTTGCCATGGACTCTTGGACACCGGCGGGAGTTGACTGTGGTGGGGGCCTGAGCTGGGTCCCAAAGGACATGATACCAAAAAGACTTGCGCCTCCGGAATTGGAGGCTTTGTCCCGGCGGGCCAGTTGCCAGGGTGTTTTTGGACTGGGGTGCCGGGCGGGAATGCGGGATTGGGGTGTCACCGAACATTCCGGCTATTTTTTTTTTTGGGACAAAATTTGGGGGGGCTGGTAGCCTTTTGGGGCCCCCCTGAACCCCCAAGGGTTTCTGCCCCCCCCAAATGTGATATGTCATCCAACCGGGTTTAAGTTGCAAACAAGTTATTAATATCATACTGAGGGTATATGGAGGTGGGTATAGGGTGTGTTCCTCTCCCCCGGGAGAGGAGTAAGGCAGCAGGTTGCAATAGGGCAGCAATGTGTCCAGCAAACCCGCTGGGGTTTTTGTCCTCTAGGTGGCATCAGAGGGGGGGAAAAAGGGGGGAGACCGCTGTGGTGGGGGAGCATGCAGGTGAGGCAGGGGGCCCCAGGAAAAGGCCACAGGGCAGGGTTCCCCCCCAGCCAGGGCGAACAGGGGGCAGATGCTGTGGTAGGGGAGCATGCAGGTGAGGCGGGCCCCCCGGGAAAAGGCCCCAGGGGGGGGGGCCCCCACACCGGGGAGACAGGGGGGAGACACTGTGGTGGGGGAGCATGCAGGTGAGGGAGGGCTCCAGGAAGGCCACAGAGCGGGTCCCCCTCAAACGGATGTCGGAGGGCCAGGCCGGCCAAGCAAGGCGATTTTTATAGACCCGAGGGGGGGGGGCCCCACCCGCGGTTGCAGCGGTCGTGGCCCCCTGTCACGCGCATGGGAGGGCCAGGGGCCAGGAGGCCCCTCAGGGCCCACGGTATTTCCCTCACCAGGAATGCCAGGGAGGTTTAGGGGGGCCCGGAGATGGGCCCTGGAACCCACAAGACTTGGCGTCTCATCCATTCGGGGGACGTTAGGCAGAGTTTCAGCAGCGTTTGCGGCTGACGACAGCCCGAAAACTCTCAAGGGGCAGGCGGCCAGCCACCCTTGGGGGCTCAGACACCCGCGGGTGGTCTGGGACCCCAAAGGGTGGCTGTACTACGTGACGGTCCGACCAGGTTCACCGGAGGCGTGGCCCAGGGACCGACGGTTGGTGGAAGGAGACTTAGCAACCCCGGAGGTTTCGGTCATTGAGTATGTCATGCGCTTCCGTGACAAAATGCAGGCCCGACGCACTAGGCAGAGAATATGCAAAGGGCCCCCCGGCCGACCAAAGCAGGTACACCAGAACGTTGGAGGGACCCACCAGGGGGGTCAGAAAGTGTGGGGCCTGGTCCCGTACCCCAGGAAAACTTTAGGGAGCCTGGGAAGGCCCATATGTCTGCAAAGAACTCAACCCCGTCACTACCGGTCACCCGGGCCACACCGGGGAAGGCGAAAAGGCCCTTTCCCCGTAACATGATAAGGCGATCATACAGGAGGCATGTGCCCTTCCCGTGTGGGAACCTCCCGAGGGGAAGTGAGACGGAAACCTCTTGGGTAGCTTGCCCCGGTCAGGGCAGGTGGTCCCTAAGGATGTGGGGATTTGTGGACAACTGCTGGAGGACCAACGGTCCCATGTTGGCAACCCCTACCCCTTCCGGGCATGTTCACTAACGTGCCGGAAGGACGGAGCAGCCGCCACACATGGACACCAGGGATCACCCCCCCAAACCGGGTTTAGCATATCGTCTCCCCGAAGTGCGCAGCAATCGGGGGAGGAGATTGACGAGATGCGAAGCTGGGGTCATCCAGGCCCAACAGTGCCCGGGCCTCGCCTGTAGTCCTCGTCCCAAGAAGGATCGGACACCCCATTCTGCGTGGACACAGGGGGCTCAAGCTGTCCGGTCACTATGCGTACCCAATGCCCCCATATACCCCGCTCATCAGTTGGCCGGGGGGCCCAAATACCTACCATAGGATCTGAGCCGGGGGTTTGAGAGATTCCCTGACCCGTGAGGCAAGGGGAAAGCTCTGCCTTTATCACCCCATTCGGGGGTGTCGAGTCCACTGTATGCCGTTCGGATGAAGAATGTCCCGCCACTTTTAGGATGGCAACAAAAAGCTCTTAAGGGACTTGAAAGGGTACGCGGGGGGCGTACCGGATGACATAGCCTTTTAGTCCCCCTGGGAGGACCACCTCAGCACCTGACGCAGGTGCTTGGGCGTATCCCCAGGGAGGCTTGACCATCAAGCCGGGGAAAAATGCCAGCTGGCATGAGTGAGGCCCTACCTGGGGCACCGGGGTAGGTGGGGGGGCCCCTTTAAGCCCGAGCCCGGAAAAGTGGATGCCAAAAGATCTGGCCCACCCCCAGGCCAAGAAGCAGGTGATGTCTTTTTTTGGCACCCCCTGGGTCATAGGAGGTTTTTTTCCCCCTATGAGCCTGGCAAAGCCCCTGACAGACCTCACCCGGAAGAGGTTGCCCTCCGAGTCGATTGGGGCAAACGACTGCGAGACGGCCTTCCAAGCCCTCAAGGCCCCCTTGTCCAGCTCCCCGTACTACAACCGCCGACTTCACCCGGGAGTTTATAGACAAACCGAGCCCGTGACTTTTGGGCCTCGGTGGGAGGGGCTCAGCCAGGGGGACACAAGGGTCGGAACATTCCGTTATGTACCCGAGCCAAACTTCTGCCCCAGGAAGTGGCCCCATTCCCCCTGAAAAAAAGAGGCCTGGGGATATTTTTGGGCCCTGCACGGCTGCAACCCTATTATATGGGCGGCATTTCTTGTGGAGACAGACCACAACCCCGGGAGCTGGCTACACCGGTCTCCGGGAAACCAAAGGGGGGGTTGTGCGGGGCCTGTCGTTCCAGCAGCAAAAACTTCGCCATTCGCCACCGGAAGGGCCGAACCCACGGCAACGCCGATGGTTGTCCCCCAGGGAGGGGTCTTTTGGGGCCTGGTGGGGCCGGGGGCGGTGCCTGGCCCCCTGCGCCCTCAAAAGGGGGGAGGTGTGAGGAAAAAAAAATTTTTAAATTTATTGCATCCCCCATTCTGTATTATGATCACGGCCCTTCCCCCCCCACAGGGCAACTCAATTTTTTTAAACTAGTCAGAACACAGATGGCTCCAGCCTAGGACAAACTCAAATTTACCAGTAATGAAGCCCATTGTAAAAGCCCTTTTTGTAGGGAAGTCGCCACAGCATGGGGGCAAAACCCCTAAAATCCTCATGAATTAATTAGCACTTGAACAAATGTAGTCCCCTTCAAAGACTTTTTTAATCAACCCAAACCCCAGTCGGGTCGTCTCCGATATTTCAACGATTCATAGGCGATCCGCTCATAATGGTAGGGGGCTTTCCAAAAATGGAGTTTTCCCGCACGCACATTCCCTTTTTTAGTTCCCCGGACGCAGGGGGCTGAATACCGAACCGGGGGCCTACAGGGCCCTAAGATAGGCGTGCTCATATCCAGGCTCAGGAAAATCCCAAAACGGTTCTGATGGTTTCCCCGCTCTTTTTTGTGCCCAAAGCCTGCCAGTTATAGTCCATTTTGGGTTTTTATCAGAAATGCATGACCTGAGGGAGGATTCATAGACCGTCCCCAGGGGTTTTAGGGGGGGGCCAATGGGCTGCCCCCTCACAGATATAAGCCGGAGCCAGGGTGGCTCTTCCTGTTGATCCCGGAGGGGGGGGCCACCTAAGAACGTTCCCCGACATCCCCGCAGCAGCCAGGGCCAATATGCCCCCCCATGCGGCCGGGGCCCCCAAGCAACAAGATAACTTGATTATTTTAACTGCCCGTCTGAAACCCAAAAATTTTATTTGCAAACCTCTCTCGACCTGTAAATTATTATCCTCTTGTACATATTACCGCTAGTTGCCCCTTTAAGGGTAATTAAATTATAAACTTTAATCTGAGTTAGTCTGTCTTGATCAACGGCCTCACACGCCTAATTCTCGGTCAATAGTATATAGCTACCAAGGGTTGGGTTTTCCTGACCTGCTATAAGTCGGTAACGGACCGGTCTTATAACTAAACGAGCGAACGGGGTGGCAGCATTGTTGTTTCCCTGTGCCAGTGGGTGCAAGGGTTAACAGTGGAACAGTATCTGGCTGACCTTGAGCTCCCCCGAGTGGGCCGCGCAACGTCGAGATACACCCCACGCCCGGCCGTCGTCCCTCAAGCGGGCCGGCGGACTAGGCTGTTTTCGTCACAGGGACCATCACGATGATGAAATCCCAAAACACCAAACTTAACGACCAACTCCAAAGACACCCTACTCGCCTAATTACAGCAGGGTTAGTATGCAAACTGAAGGGGAAGGAGGTCCTTGAAGCTACAGAGATCTGGCGCCTTATATCAATACTCTGAACATATTACCACTAGCCACTTTCACAGGCTCAGAGGTACCATAAGCCACAATTGCCAGTATGCAGGAGCCGTGCTGCCCTTTTCCCTGTCCTGGTGCTCCGTCTGCTGTAACTTCTGGGGCTCTCTTGATGCTGCAGGGCCAGCCCAACGCCGCCCGTGGAGGGCATCCAGCCCACATTGGGACCTTGCCGTTCCAAGCCCCATGGACTCCACCGATGCTCTCTCTGAATGTCTGGCGCTGCTCCTGACTGGCAAAGTTAACCATTGGCTCGCCAGGACCTCACCCTGCATGAGCCTCACCATAGACGCCAGACCAAACCTTTGGGGACCATAACCGTTTTGAAACCCCAAAATATTATAAACAACTTCAAGGACCCCTATCAACCATCTTCAGGGAGGGTTAAAAATATGCAGCACAAAATAGACTTAGAGTCAGCACTGCCCCCCTGAAATATGTATCCCCAGAGGTAAAAGCAAGATCAGGTACAGATCAGACTCCATGTAGAGAAAGGGGGAGCTGATACCATGTACATAGCAGGGTCAGAATACAGCCCTGAGGTAAAGGTTATATACCGATCACTAAACCATAATACTAAGAAGGGGAAATAATGCCCTGTACATAGCAGGGTCAGTATGCAGTCCTAATGTAGAGTTCATTTGCTGTGGTATCACCAACCACAACACTAAGCAGGAGAATAATGCCCTGTACATAGTAGGGTCAGTATACAGCACTGTGATGGCCTGGGCTCAGTATACATTCCTGTGATAGCCTGGGCTCAGTATACATTCCTGTGACAGCCTGGGCTCAGTATACAGCACTGTGAGGGTGATCAATTACAGATCTCCAGCCTCTATCTACAGAGGGAGAACTAATACCCTGCACCCAGCAATAGTTACATCCAGCACAGGGTCAGCATCCAGCACTGACAGGATTCTCCTGTACAGTCACTGCAGCCTCCTCACTGAAACCTAATGTCTGTGGACTCTCTCCTCCCTTCAGGCTCCCTTCTCTCACCAGCTTTTCACAACACATTTTATCTCCCAGCTCCACCATAGAGAGCTCATAAAAACTGAATGCACAGATACATGTTTAGAAACAGCAGGCCACAGCCCAGCCTGCAGTGTGAGGGAGCAGATACATCCCTCATGTGCTACATGAATTCCTATGTAATAATCCCATATACAATACAGCATGTTATACTATACTACTGTATCTTGTATGAGGTGAGTGAACCCCCCTCCTGTGTGATGTGAGGGGGTCACTGTGCATTGTACTTCCCTGAGGCTGCAGACACATCTTTCCTTGCTTCTTGGTGAGAAGAGGAAGCAGGAAGTGAAGACCGGAAGTTATATATCTAGCTAAACCCCACCCACCTCACAGTAAAACTCTTCCCCATCCACAACTCCTCCCTCTAATATCACAACCACCCCTGCTCATAAGCTACACAGAGAGGAGCCTAATCACAATGCAGGGACCATAAGCTGCCCTCTCAAAACCTATCCCCTTTGCTCAAAGCTACTTACAATAAATATACTATGCATACACTGAAACCATCAGCTTACATACCTACAGCTATACAGCCAAAAACTCCCAGACTAGACGGGAGCTCTAGGTTTCCCCCTCCCAAAGTCATGGTCCCCCTTCACTTAGGGCTTCGGGGGGTTCTTTTTCAGCTGCTTCCTTTTGTTTTGGTGGCCAGCCAACTAGTGCAGAGCACAGAGAGGGGGTTAAAAACGTCACCAGTGAGGGTGTAGGGATCTCTTTGGCTGCTAAAATCACATGACCGTCTTATGTGTATGTCACTGTATTTCCTGTTAGTCGCCATTCCCCCCTTACTCTCTGTAGTGAACACACTGCTGCCTGTGTCTGCTGGTTTGCCAGCAGGCAGAAATACCATTTAATAGCAGGAAAAGCTGCTAGTGAGATTACTCGGTGGGGGGGACAGCTAGCTTAGGGAATTATACACAGCAATAGTTAGGGAGTTAGGGAGTTTTGTATAGATATTCCATAGAAAAAAATCTGTTTATAATCTATTTGCCCATTGCAAAGTATAGGCATTTAAGAACACTGTAGATTTGCTGTCTTTGGAGTACAGTTCTTCAATAAGAGACTGTGAAGTTGACTTTTTTAATATTTATCCTATTTGTCCTATTCCAAAAAATCTTGTTTAAGTCATTTCTTCTTGCTAATTTTATAGAGTGTCCGAAAGGTCATTTTTGATGCTTTTGAGGTTGTGCTGCTGTAAAAGACACCGTTAGTAAAGGTCCTATTGAAAAAAAGCTTATTTCACATACTCATTTCTTCTTGCTAATTTTATTCTGAGTGTCCATAAGGTAATTTTTGCTGGTTTTGGGGTCAGGCTACTGTAAAAGGGGTGCCAGGGGTGCCAATAGGGCAGTACTCCTGTCAGTGGCCCTAATCAAAAAGGGGCCCAGTGATATGTTAAAAATAGGAACTAGTAATGGGTGGAGGCCCCATTTGATTTAGCTGCAAGGGGCCCTGAAACGGTTAATAGATGAGTGACGGCAGCCCTGCCTACCGCTGTATCCCCTATAACTACGGCCCTGCCAGCTGAACCTCCATGTTCCCTGTTGGGATGTTCTTGCTGCCACCACATATATGACATTTTCTTGGGCCCTGGTGAAAAAAGTGATAGGGGGCTCCTGCCAGTTACCATGTGCCATTTCCAATACCGGTGTCTTCTTATGTGTCAAAGGGGCCCCGTAGCAGCTGCTAGCGCTGCACCTCCTATAGCTACACTGTCCTCATCTTTTCAGTTAGCCACTGAAAGGACTGAAATATTTTAGCTTGTGAATTTTTCTGTGACTCTTAGTGCCAAATTTTCTTCACTAAGTTGTTCCACATATCCATTTTACTGTTATGGATGCTAATTGCAGCTTCTCCTCACCTGCATGGGTATAAAAATTAACCAGAACATCTTCTCCCATTGACTTTAATGAGGTTCAAAGTTCGCTTCGAGTTCGACTTGAACTTCGAACTGAACTTCTCAAAATTCGCGGTTCTACTCGAACTCGAACTTTTTAGGCTTCACTCATCACTAGTCAGGAGAACTGATAGGACATCTTTGAGGATAGCATATTATAATGACACATTCACTCCTTATGTTTAAAGCTTATGCATTCTATTTGTCTGAAAACTTAATGGCCATGTGTTTTGTAGTCAGTAATTGTATGAATATGAGTAACTATAGGGATACAGTGGCACTGGTAGCAGTTACACTGCTATCCTGCTGCCCTTCTCTTGAGATGATACCAGTATTATAAGTGGCACAGAGTAGATAACCCTGTACCTGTCTGTTTCCTTCGCAGGACAATGCAAGCACAACAGTTGAGCTCTAGTTATCTCATGAAGAAAATCTGTCATACTTACCAAGTCTGTAACCATGCCTTTTGTTGTGCTGGCTGGCATGACACCCCGGGACCTCTATTTTCTACAGCATGAGCCTGGCAGTAGTTACCCTCGCATTCTGTACTCAGCACACTGGTATCATCCTTTGTGTACTGGATATAAAGGTAAAATTGAAAGCAGCAGAAAGACCTGAAAAAGAAAAATCCATTTAACCTTGAGGCATTGCAAAGTGCATTGCGTTTTCTTCCTTCCAGCAGAGAAGAGCACTGTGCCAACCATTACCATGACTGCAGAAACATCATAAATCTGAAATTTGGGATGTCAATTTTAAGTCTAGTAATTGCCTTGTGTACAAAAATGTGCCTTGAGCTTATTTATTTGTTGTAATTATATATGTACATTTTTGTAGTGGAAATGATGCATTTTCTTGCATAAGTAACGCTAAAAGGAACATTGATGCTCCGTCCATACATTCCATAGACACAGCACAGTGTCTGCAGTAGCAGCAAAGTGATGAAATCTTACTGTATATGCCAATTTATTTTGGAGATATGTTGCAGATTTATTGCTGATTTTTCCACTGCCGTCAGTGTTGCTGTTTTTGCTGCAAAAACACTGTAAATTTGCAACTGTAAGGCGAACCTGTTGGGTAGTTTATGTCAACCTATCTGAGTGCAGGATTTTCTTTTTAGGCCTCGTTCACACGGCTTATTCTGGGACTGATTGGAGCCGTACTGCGCGCCGTATTTGCGCTGCAGTACGGCTCCAATCCGTCCCAGTAACTACGGTAATCCACAGTTCTCATAGAGAACTATGGATTCCGTCTCTCCTCCCAGCTCGGCGAATCCGCCGCGGGGGGAGAAAGTGACATGCACATTATTTATGGCATGTACGCGCCGTGAATAATGAATGTCTATGGGGCCAGCGAGCTGCCGGTCCCCCGCCCCGCCTGCACTGCTGCCAACATAATTGTGGGGCGAAATCCGTCCTCGCAATTACGTCGGCGATAAGCAGTGTGAACATTGCCTTACAATAATTTCAGTTTTTATTCTGCATAGAATAATAATAAATATGGTGACATTAAATGTGTATATGTTTTACAATTATATGTTTTTTATCTATTTGATAAAATATTTTTATCATATTTATGTATATTTTTGATCTATTGTATTATCGTTACATTATTGCCTGTGCATTTTAAATGCATTCATCTGTTAGGCTATGTCTACACAGCATAAGTTAAAATGCCATCGGAAATCCGACAGTAGAAAATCCATGCTGTGTAGGTTAAAGCTTGGATTTTCTATTCTAGTCTATGGCACACTGGTAACAGTCGGATTTTCGGCGAATTCTAAATACTGAATCTGCCGAAAGTCCGACCAGAAACAAGTGCTGTGTAGACATGGATTTACGGCATTAAGGTGGAACATCTCTGGGTTAGGTGTAAGGCTGTCAGTATAAAGCCATCAACAGGACTGGCAGTCAATCACTATGTGTGGGAGGGTAAAACAGGAGAGTGTTTCAACAGCTAAGTAGTTTTTCACTTTTTATAAAATTATATTTTTTCTTTTTTTTCTTACACTATTCCTGCTAATGTTAATGGGTGCAAAACTCCTATGAACAGATAGAGGGGGGTTATTGACCCTTTTGACATTGAAAAAAACATATCTACATATGTCTATGATATGCAGTTTACCTGTTACTAGTTTCAGAATTTTCCCTGTGGTTGTGTCATACATGCTGGATGGGAGTTTTGTGAGCTTCATGTATGAAAACCTTCTAGGTCTAATGGTGTGTTCACACGATGTATTGCGGCACGTACAGTACGCGCCACAGTACATGGTGTGTTTCAGGAGCCGACAGCCCGCCGTCCCCATAGACATGCATTACTCGCGGCGTGTATTCGCCGCAAGTAATTGACATGTCACTTGTCTCCCCGCATGTACAATATGATCGTATTGTACGAGCGGGGAGTGGAGGCGTAATGCATAGTTCTCTATGAGAGCTATGGATTACCTTAATTATGGGGCACATTTCCCCGCGTATTAAGCGCAGTACGCCGCGAAATATGTGTCGAAATGCACTCCAAAATAAGCCATGTGAACATACCCTAAGACTTTCTTTGTTGCCCATAGCAACCAATCAGACTTCCCTTTTTATTTTTTCAGATCGCTATAGGCATCAAAAGAAGTCTTAGACCTAGACAATTTTTATACCTTTCCCCCAGTGTGTCCAGGATGCTGCAGACATGACTAACATCAATAACACATATCAGCCGAGCTTCCTTCCCTGATGCTACAGCTGACGAGTGATCTGTACTTCATTGTGCTAACAGACACTGTGCCCAAAAGTGTGTGATTCCCTTGTCCCTGCAGAGGTTTGCAACAGGTGCTCTGCTTTCTCTCTATACTAGTACACAGCCTTTGTGATTCCCTTCCTGCAAACTGCATTGTGTGTGCTTTCCTCTTTCTACAGCTTGTACAGGCTGCCTTTTTTGGACGCCTCATCAGCCTCAAAGCTTTAATTTGCAGCTAGTCCTGACACATGTGAAGAGCAGTACAGAACCAATCACTGCATACACTGCACTAATACAGGTGTTTAGCAAGTAAAATGTTCGTGATAATTGGTCGGATCTTCCATCAATCACAAGAGCAGCAGTTTCTGTGACATTGTCTAGTGAGAGTGGTTTCAAGATACAATGATCTTTCCTGAGATATTGTATGTTGAAAATATTGTATCCTGAGGCCACTGGAGCTTGAAAGAACACTGTATATATTTCATTTAATTGCACTTCACTGTAAGCAGCAACCATGCAGAAGCCATGTGCACTAAGTTAAAAGGGTTTTCCAAGTTACTGAAAAAGGCCAAATCACTAGGAATCGCTCCGGTCCTCCCCTTTGAGCTTTGTGTACTTGGAAGCAGTGAACATTTTCCACAACTAGTGGATTACAGATTGCTTAAAATCCCATCCACAGTGCTTCTGCTGTGTATTTTCAGCACGTGAATCTGGTGTAAAAATCTGTAATGTGTACACCACATGGGAACCTAACCTTAAAGGGGTCTTCCCAAGTTAGATATTAATAGCATATAAAAAGGCTATACCATTAATGTTTGACAGGTGCAGGTCCACCTCTGAGGTCTATCTTTAATATGGGCTTCCGAAAGTCTCCATTCAGAACAGAGAAGAAGGCGTTCATTTCAATGGGAGATTTAAAGGGGTTGTCTCGCTACAAGGATGTAGCAAAAACAAGTCATTTTGCAATATATGTCCATTAACACTGTCCTACCTATTCTGAGATATCCCCTCTTGTATGGGCTGCATCACCTCCTCAGGCCGCTATAGCTACAGACCTGTTTAATCTCTCATGATAGGCTGCCAGCACTGGTCGCTATAGCAGCCTAGTAGAAGCCAGTAAACACACCCCTGAATTCAAAATGAAACCAAGAAAACAGGACCGAGGTAAGATGAACCAATGTAGTGAGACAACCCCTTGAAGACCAGCCAAGAACACTCAGTTATCTGTACTTGGAACTCCCATATAACTCTCAGGTCCCATTCTCAGAGGCGAGACCTGCGCCTACTAGACATGTATGGCCTATCCTATCAACATTTCATAAATGTCTGAGATGTGAAGACCACTATAAGCAACTCTTCTGTCTCACAGCATAAAGTCCCAGCATAATTTCAAGCACCAGTTAGCAGTGGAATTACATTTAGCCAGTCAGTAGTGTGTAACCAAATCTTTGCCTCTTTACATTTAAATGGCAAAGGAAACTCTCACAGAGATATTCAACACTTTTTACAAGTTATCAATAAAGGTTTTTTAGGGCTCGCCCCCACAACAAAGGACAAATACAGGTTGGTTTATCCGACCGGTATTTGTCCTGTTTTAGTGCCGTCCCCACAGCTGCCGAGGGACGGCTTTTCTCCGCGATGAGCGAAGAGAAGCCCTCCCCTTCCCATTGATATGTTCCTATTCCGTCCGAAAACCGGAAGGATGAATGAAAATGTTCAATGTTTGTCGGCGGCCCGCGGTTTGAAAAGCCGCCGGGCGGAAACCCGTGCAGTGGGGACTGCTGCATGGATTTTCAATAGCGGCCCGGTGTGTTAGTTTGCGGCCGGTTTTTCAGACTGTCTGCAAAACCGCAAACCGTCTGAAAAACCGTCCGAAAACCAGTGACGTATGGAAGTGGTATAGTCTAAGTGTTGGACTGCTGTATGACTACTTAGTGCTGATACATGTTAGAATATCACTGAAGGACTAAGATGAGGTGAAGGTGGAGAAGTTAACTGCTCAGGACACCGTTGAGATGAAGGGGTCATTATCTGTCTTTCATTTTTATACAACCAGCATGTGTCCAAGCTGTTGATAATGCAGTAATGGCCAGAATATGAGGATCACCTTTATTTATGTCAGACTGAGGTGCCTGGGACTAAAGTTGATTCTCGGGCCCACCAGTAAAGTTGACTCTTGGGGCTTGTCAGAAAACCCGTGCCCACTTGAGGGTCGACGACCTGACTTGAGGCGTATTCATGATGCTGCGCTCCGTCATGGGGTACACAAGGTCAGCCGGCTACAGTTTTGTAGTTAATCCCTGTCCACATTGTGCACAGGATGACCCAGAAGTGCGAGAGGATACACCACTCGTCCACAACCCTGAACGTCTGGGAGAGATCTGTTTACCTGCACCAGTGAAGCAGAACTCTGCCAGTCCGGTAGGCTGCCTCCAGTTCCTCGTTAGTACTAATCCTGGTCCGTTGCAGACTGATAACTGGATCCAAAATGTACTAGAGCTAAAATAACCTTTAACCTATAACCTTTAATTATGTTCATTTAAAACAAGAAAATAAACGCATGAATGACATAGACATACATATAATTGTCTAGAATTATCTCTCAATAAAGATAAACAGTAAATCTAGTTAGCAAATACCTGTTCTCAAATTAATATAAATAAATAATCTATTAGGGCACAGAAAGACTTCATTCCTCAGACATAGAAGGTTACATAGCATATTATAACAAACAATATAGGGTCTAGGTAAGGAATATATATATATATATATATATATATATATATATATATATATATATATATATATATAATATATATATATATATATATATATATATATATATATATATATATATTATATATATATATATATATCCATCCATCCACCTAAACTGAATCCCTGCAGTACCCTACCTAACCGGCATGGACCCCGCCCTATGTAGGCTAAAGGCATGTTCACACGGCTTAAAATGGGCCGTATTTCGGTCCGTAATTACGCGCCGAAGTGCGCAATTACGGGCCGAAAACGGCCCATTCATTACGTGTAATTCACAATTCTCATAGAGAACTATGGATTACGTCTCCTCTCCCCGCCCGCGAATCCACCGGCGGGAGATAATTGACATGTGAATTACTAGCGGCGTATACGCGCCGCTGGCACTTCAAGTCAATGGGCCGGCGAAGTGCCGGCCCCCCGCTCACTCCCCCGCTCCCCCCCCCCCCCCCGCCACACCGCGTAAATGCGGGGCGTAATTACGTCCCGCAATTAAGCCGTGTGAACAAAGCCTAACCCTGGTATGAACTACACACTAAAGTGACAAAAAATATAGGACGTTACATACATACATACATATATATACTAAAGACAAAAATTAGCAGCACTCCAAAAATAAAAAGGACGTCATGTAATGGGTGTCTTCAGTAACAGCTCAGATACTGAGAGCCTTGCAATACAAAAATAGAAAAAAATCTGCAGCACTCCAAGTAGAATTCAGGCAAAAAGGTGGTTTATTCCCCCATGCTCACAGAGCAACGTTTCAGCTCCCTCACGGGCTTGACAAAGGCTCCGTGAGGGAGCTGAAACGTTGGAGGAATAAACCACCTTTTTGCCTGAATTCTACTTGGAGTGCTGCGGATTTTTTTCTATTTTAATATATATATTGTAAGAGTTCACATGAGTTCGGCCGCCATCTTGGCCCGGGGGACACTCTTTCTTTGGGATCGCCGCTTTGGTAAACGGAACAGCAAGTCGACACAGAATTCTCTGGAAGTCTGGCGTCCTCCAGCTTTATTCTCCAACACAGCAAAAACATATATAGCAAACAAAATAAATCCTAGGCCGTCCAGCCACTAACTAAACGTTAGTCCCTCTCTAGCAGTGGTCTGGGTCTTCTAGCCAGCCCCATAAACATGTACTCACACTGTACAGGATAGCCCTTGGGTCTGGCTTCTCTCAAGCCTAGGGGGAAAGCACCCAGGATACTCTCCTAGGCAAGGTCTGCACACGTCCTCCACTGACTGTGAGCCACACTCTCCCTTGGTACACTGAAGACCAGGCAATCTAACAGACCTCTAAAGGGCAGTTCACACGGCTTATTTCAGGGACAGATTGCAGTCGTATTGTGCGCCGTACTACGCTCCAATACGGCTGGAATCCGTCCCAGCCATTACGGTAATCCACAGTTCTCATAGAGAATTCGCTGGGCGGGGAGAAAGAGACATGTTCATTATCCTGGCGGGATACGCGCCATGGATAATGAAAGTCTATGGGGCCGGCGAGCAGCGCCCCCGCCCCGCCCCTTACTCAAGCCGTAATTGCGGGCGAAATCCGTCCCGCAATTACGGCTTGAATAAGCCGTGTGAACCGGCCCTAAGGTGGACCAGCAGCTGAGCAACTCTCCTAATTACCACCTGAGTAATTAACTCCTGGTTACCCTTGCCAAACTGCTGGCCTTCCTCACTGACAGCCAGCAACTTGGTAACCCATGCCTTGGAACTCAGCTGCTGCAGAACATCTAGTGGCGGAGAAATGCGATCTTCTAAGGTCGCATCGCCACAATATATATATTATATCTCAAAATGTACTGCATGTGATTCTAAAAACCTGATGCGTTTCCCCACATAAAATGATGGTTCATCAGGGGAATGAGATAGTAATGAACCAACACAATAGATATATGTAAAGAATGTATGAAATATCAAAAGATAGCTGTCACTCAGATATATTGATCAACATCCAAATAATGTGGACCTCCGTCCTCTGAAAGGTGTTAAAGAGGACTCTGAAAACCAGGAACTTACCTAGGGGAAGTGATATATTCGAGATCGAGAAATGCGGACACGTGGTTCAGCTTGATCGGGGACAACAGAACAGCTCATGATCAAAGTTTATATATTTTAATCGCCTTATGAGCACACTGGACAAACAATGCATACATATAGAATATGCATACATATCCTGGGCAGAGGTGCAAATACAAATAGGATATGGTTAGAGACAAAAGAAGCAGCAGGATGTGTCTAGTTACCTCAGGTTAGCTTGGTGTAGGGCACACAGTGGGGTGAATGTGCCCTACTGGTGAAAAAAACTTTGAGATTCTTAGTTCACACGTTTTGATCAAAAAATGCTTAAGCCACCCATGGCTTACAACTGGTCAATGCTCCCAGGATGCCAGGGCATATACCCCCTTCCAATAGTGACAACACTGGGCCCAGGTAGGCCCCTCCCTTTTAGCTATACTAGGACACCCCACTTCACACCCCCGTCACGCCCCTGTGACAGTCTACACGATCCTCCATTCCAGGGACATGCTTGTTTCTAGCTTCGGACACGAAACGGACTATAACTCAGCACGGTAATGGTGCAGAGTTGCAGCACAGGTATGATCAGAACCAAGCTACCACTGGGTACCAAACACTGGATCGCTGCTCTGTTCCTGGTACCAGTTTCCCGTTTCTCCCTACCCATTGGTCCTACCAAGGAGGGAGTGACAGCTGTGCATGTGGGGTGCTTTCATATTTAAAAATATAAAACTGGGGTGTGAATGTGATATACAGTTATTCCATAATTCTTTATGGAAAATCGGTACCGGGTGTCTGTCAAATCTAATTTGATGCTTTGCCTCTTGGAGCAGATGTCTACTCTGTCCCTGGCCAAGGTGCTAACAAAATTATTGAGAACTGTCAGGGCGAGTTTACCTAGGCAGCATTCAGCCTGCAGGGAGCAACATTCTGCAGCAGCTGATTTGTGACCCCATCCGGATAGACATTCTGCTAAAAGTTCTTTGAATGACAGAAGTCCAAACACTCTGGACAGGGGACGTGTCACACCAGCCAATGAGAGGGCCCGGAGACCACACCAATTAGCTACGGGGGCTGTGTCCGGGTACCACGTTTAAACCTCCTGCAAACAGAAGGCTGCGCCTGTGATAGTTTCCTGGCTGCCTTTACTTACCTGTGCTTGATTGTTTCCTTGCTTCAACTGTGAACCAGACCTCCACTTGTTATCTGAACTCGGCTTCTGTTCTGACTTTGTACCTTGTTCCTGATCGTGTTTCTGGCTCGTTTACTGGTTTCTCTTTGGTTCTGTTTTGTGGCCTGATGTTACAGATCTATTACTGACCCAGACTGTCTGACACTTCATCCTCCTAATGGCCCTAGCACCTTAGAAGCACAAGGACTGTCGCTCAGTTGGAGTCAAGTAGGCAGGGACAGTGGGCTGGGTTTCAGTTAGGGCTCACTGTACCTACCTTGACGTGACAAGAAAGCTTTGAGGCTCAATTCCCTGCTGAGTGTGACTTATTTCTGGATTGGGAGCTGACAGGCCTTGCATCTAAACTGAGGGAATTTGCTTTTGTTTAATTGAATGCTTCCTCAATGACATGTGTGGGGGGAGTTCTGAGTCCTGCAATATGACTTTCGGTGAAGTTATGATAACTGGGGGGTGACTTTTGTAATATTCCTCCCAGGGATCAACAGTGAAGTTGATTTTTGGGGCTCTACAGTGAAACTGATTCTTGGGTACCACCAGTGGAGTTGATTCTTGGAACTCACCAGTAGAGTTCATTCTTGGGGCCCGGCAGTGGAGGTGATTCTTGAGGTTCAACCTACATCTACTGTATATGACCGCACATACTCCACATGCCTCTTGCACTCTACCTCTCACTTTTTTATACTGTCTTCCTGTCTCATTAAAAATTAGCCCCTGGCCTACCATGCCAAGGGGCCCACCAGTTGAGCTTGTTTATTAGTGAGGGAAATATGCCCATCAGAATAAGAATTACCTTTCAGTGGTTGATAAGTGTAATTTATCAATGCTTCCTAGTAGAGAGTGGTATCTGAAAGAGGAGAATGAGTTAAGGAGCCCATGCATCTGCCACTCATCCTACAACTATTTCTCCAGAGTCCCCACACACTGATGCCTCGGGTAACAGCTTATCTCTAAGGAAAACAAAAGGATAGGGCGTTGAAATTCAACTTGCCTTATTCTTCTTTCCTCTGATATCACCTGTCAGAAGAACTCCATTCAAATTAGACAGTCGGTGCGGCTGAAATTAGTAGGTTTAGATGAGGGAGAAACAGAGATCTTATTGCCATATTATGAATTGTTTGGCTCCTTAGGATTTTGCTCATCTGGCTTCTTTATCTAATTTCAAAGTTATGAAGGATAATAAGAGATAATTAGATGATAGATGATTTTATTTAAAACGGTGAAAATGTTACTACGCTAATTTGAGAACACCTGTCTTTAACTGAGTAATGTCACAGATCCGCGTCTTTTTGGGGAAAATTGAGGTTAAAAATATATGTTCTAGTCTGACATGTCAAAATCAAATAACAAATTTGTCATAACAAGACCTATCCATCAGCTGTTAGAGTGAGCAATTCTCATAATTATCATACTGAAGAGATTATTACAATATGAGGGCTGAGAAGTCCGTGACCCTAAGTGACAAGACATTGCAGGTCAGTGTGAGTTCAAGCATTCAGCTATATCGACCTGAAATGGCTCCGTTGCATCGTAATAACTGAATCCGTCATTAGACTGTGCTGTCCTAGGTGTGGGCAGGATATTACAAGGACAGCACAAAAATGGTAGTGTCATTGGCTAGTAGAAGTGATGCAACATACAGGCAGCAGGTGAGGGCTGGAAATGGTGGAAACTGTAACGATGCTGGTTGGCATGGACGGCAAAAAAACATTTCCGTAATTTAGCCGCTCAGCAGTTGCATGAAAGTAATACAAAGCAAGAATGAAAAAATAAATGTCGGGTCTTATCAACGGACAATGGACAGCAAGGCGGACAATGGGAAGGACACAGATGGAGATAAAAGAATAAATGACTTGAATCCAGAAGCAGGATATCAAAAAATACCTGACCCTAACAGCTATCTAACTTCTCCAACTGTGTCCCTAATACTAACCCTAACACCAGACTTCCCTGGCCTTAGCCTGCCTTGACAATATCCCTATCAATGTCTCTCACTATGCAGGATCTACCCAAGCAACTCAAAACTACTAAAAGAACACAGGGCAGAAGAGAAGCCACAGAGAACTAAAGGCGAAAAGGACAAACTGGAAACAGATAATAAAACAAGACTGAATGCTATCAAGGGTCATACTAAAAGGCATGAACAAAAAGAATGAACAAAAAGAATGAACATTATAACTAAGTAATAAAGAGCTAAGCAAACATAAAAAAGGTTTTAAAGGATAAATAACAAGAGAATATAAGATGAGATTATAGTAAAATTAACACAAATTCCATAGAAACAGGTGTCTGGCACTTTACCTGTGCATGATAGGTGGGGAATGAACAGGATACAGAGGCTATTTAGAGTGAAATGAACACATATTCCATAGAAACAGGTGTCTAGCACTTTACCTGTATGTGATAGGTGGAGAATGAACAAGATATATAGGAAGCATAAAGTGTAGTCAAAACATATTCCATGGAAACAGGTGCCTAGCACTTTACATGTGCATGATAGGAGGGGGATGAACAGGATATATAGGCAGTTTAGAGTGAAATGTACACCTATTCCATAGAAACAGGTGTCCAGCACTTTACCTATACATGACAGGTGGGGAATTAACAGAATATATTGGCAGTTTAGAGTGAAATGTACACCTATTCCATAGAAACAGGTGTCCAGCACTTTACCTGTACATGACAGGTGGGGAATTAACAGGATATATTGGCAGTTTAGAGTGAAATGTACAGCTATTCCATAGAAAAAAGGTGTCTAGCACGTTACCTGTGCATGATAGGTGGGGAATGAACAGGACATATAGGAAGTTTAGAGTGAAAGGAACACATATTCCATGGAAACAGGTGCCTAGCACTTTACCTGTGCATGATAGGTGGGGAATGAACAGGATATATAGGCAGTTTAGAGTGAAATGTACACCTATTCCATAGAAACAGGTGTCTAGCACGTTACCTGTGCATGATAGGTGGGGAATGAACAGGACATATAGGAAGTTTAGAGTGAAAGGAACACATATTCCATAGAAACAGGTGTCTAGCACTTTACCTGTATGTGATAGGTGGGGAATGAACAGGATATATAGACAGCATAGAGTAAAATATACACCTATTCCATAGAAAAAGGTGTCTAGCACATTACCTGTGCATGATAGGTAAAGAATGAACAGGACATATAGAAAGTTTACAGTGAAAGAAACGCATATTCCATGGAAACAGGTGCCTAGCACTTTACTTGTGCATGATAGGTGGGGAATGAGCAGGATAATAAAACAGCCTATTTATCCTGTTCATTCCCCACCTTTCATGCACAGGCAAAGTGCTAGGTACCTGTTTCTATGGAATACGTGTTCCTTTTACTCTAAGCTGCCTATATATCCTGTTCATTCCCCACCTATCATGCATAGGTAAAGTGCTAGGCACCTGTTTCTGTGGAATATGTGTCATTTCACTCTATATTTTCTTTATGTCTTGTTCATTCCCCACCTGTCATGCACAGGTAAAGTGCTAGACACCTGTTTCTATGGAATATGTCTTCATTTCATTCTCAACTGCCTGTATAACCTATTCATTCCACACCTATCATGCACAGGTAAAGTGCTAGGCACCTGTTTCCGTGGAATATGTGTTCCTCTCACTCTATATTTTCTTTATGTCCTGTTCATTCCCCTCCTATCATGCACAGGTAAAGTGCTTAACACCTTTTTCTATGGAATATGTGTTCACTGCATTCTATGCTTCCTATATATCCTGTTCATTCCCCACCTATCATGTACAGGTAAATTGCCGAACACCTGTTTCTATGGAATAGGTGTACATTTCACTCTAAACTGCCTATATATGCTGTTTATTCCTCTCCTATCATGCACAGATAAAGTGCTAGGTAACCCTTTTTCCCTGGAATATGTTTTTTCCTTTCATTCTAAATTTTATTTTTCTTGTTCATTCCCCACCTATCATGCACAGGTAAAGTGCTTGACACCTCTTTCCATGGAATTTGTGTTCATTCCACTGTAAACTCATGTTATCTTATTTATTCAATCTTTTCTTTAGCTCCTGAAACCTTCTTTACTTTTCCTTAGCTCTTTATTACTTAGCAATAATGTTCATTCTTTTTGTTCATTCTTTTTCTTCATGCCTTTTAGTATGTCCCTGCTATCAGCTCACTAGACACAATTTCTCAGCTACCTGTATACATGGCACCAGCCACAAAAAAACCTCTGCTTTAGGCTAGGTTCACACGGCTTAACTGCGGGACGTAATTACGCCCCACAATTACGCCGTGTGGACGGGGGCGGGGCGGGAGCGGGGGAGTGAGCGGGGGGCCGGCACGTCGCCGGCCCAGTGACTTGCATTACCAGCGGCGCGTATACGCCGCTGGTAATTCACATGTCAATTATCTCCCCGCCCGCCGAGCAGGGAGAGGAGACATAATCCATAGTTCTCTATGAGAACTGTGGACTACCGTAATGGATGGGCCGTTTTCAGCCCGTAATTTGCGCACTTCGGCGCGTAATTACGGACCGAAATGCGGCCCATTTTAAGCCGTGTGAACATGGCCTTAAAGAGAGCTAGCAATCAACTACTCCCAAGATATCAAGCTCACATGTGTGCATGGTCAGCTGAAAGTCATGAGAGTTGTTTGAGGCAGTTGTATAGCAATAGCTTCATTTGCTCTAGTAAGCAGAAAATTATGAAATGTCAGGAGAATTCCTGCTATTTGTAACATAAATGCTCTTCTTGTGAATATAGCAGACTCATAACTGTATACAGCACCTATGTAAACACAAGTAAGCAGGGGCGTTTCTAGGATCCTAAAACACCCAGGATTTGCTCTTTTTGGTTTTTTTTGCCCAAAAGGGTGGGTTACACAGCATTTTTTAAAAGCAATTTGTTAGTGCTGTATGTATTTTTTCAGAAAAAAAAAATTCGCATAGATCCTGTCGATCACCTCAGCAGTACACTGTATAATGAAAACCAGCGCTGGCAAATAAACCACACATTTATGTATGATAGTGTAATGCCTCTAAATCATAGTCATATACAGTGGACTGCTAAAGTATTCCTACCCCTGGAAATGTTCCTCATTTTTAAATGTTACAGCCACAAACTGGAAGGGAGCTGGCAGAGTTAGAAAATTTTGGGTAGGGCCGAAAAAAGTTTCAAGAGGACACCAAACCCTTGCCCCCGGGCGAAGAGGAAAAAGTGTGGGGCTTCCTGTTGTCGTCCCACCACCTGCCACGCCCCCCTTTCCACCCCACCTTCCAGTCTATTTCTCCGTGTCCTCTCTCACTTATGCTATCTGAAACCCTCTCTCTCTCCATGGGATCTTTCCACTTCCCTTCAAACACCCCCTAAAAACCCTTTACTAAAAAAGCCCTTGGACCCGCCGTGTGAAACTACCGACCATCTCAAACCTGCCTTCATTTAAACTCCTGGAAGCGGGTCACTCTCGCCTAATCCGCTTTTCTCTTGCTAACTCCTTTTGCCCCTGAAATCGGGAATCCGGGCCCCTACACTCCACGGAAATGCCTTATTTAAAAAGGTTAAATGCCTCCAAAACAGCAAAATCTCAGGGTAACTACTCATTTGCTTCTCTTGGATCTCCTGCGCATTTGACACTGGGTCCCAATTTCCTCGCAAGCTCCACCATTGGCCCCAGGACACCGCTCTCGCTTGGTTCTTGTCCTACCTTCACCGCTCCTTTATTCTCGTTTTGGTTCCACCTCCTCTTCCCTTCCTCTTGTGTTTTGGGGGGGGCTCAGGGATCAGTTTTTAGGTCCCCTCCTTTTTTCATTTTACACAGCCCCCATTTACAAACCTCAGTAGTTTGGTTTCCCGTCCATCTCTATGCGGATCCCAAATTTTAAAACCCCCCCCGTGACATCCCTCCCGCCTTGCCAAAAACCCAGTGATTCTGTCCCCGTCCTGAACATGTCCTTCCCATCTGAAACTAACCTCACTAAAACTGAACTTCTTGTTTCCGCATCTAAAAAACCCCCCCTGCTTTTTTGTTTCTTTGTGGCCACCATTTTCCTGGCAGAGGCCCGCTGTCTGGGGGTTTTTTTGGATTTGAATTTTCCTTCTCCCCAATACCAAATCCCTTTTCCCTCCTGTCACCTGCACCCAAAATACTCCAAAATCCGCCATTTCTCACTGTGGAAACGATCAAAAACTCTATTACTCTTTATTTCTTTCCGTCTGATATTGCTTATGGTCTCCCTCTCTGCAAATCTCCGCACCCAAACTGTCCAGAAAGCAGCAGCCCGGTTGTTTTCCTGAGCCCCAATGATCCCCTACCCTGTGTCAGTCACTGCACGGTTGCCATCCAGTACAGGAACAGTATAAAAACTCAGCACTTCCCCAAAAACTCTCCACACGCGCCCTTTCCACTTCCTCCAGTTCTGTCTACCGCCCACCCCGGGGTTCCCCCCGTGATGTATCAGATACATTCTCAATCATCCGAACCCCCAGGGCCCCCCTACAAAAATTTCCACGTGCTGAAAACCCAATTTCTGGAATAGCTAAGGGGGGGGTCAGGACATTCAAACCTCACAGTTTTAAGAGGGCCCCGAAAATACATCTTCTCGGTCTGGGGCCCCCCAAGATCCTAACTTCTATCAACACATCTGTAAAATTCCCCCACTTGGGCCTCCAGGATTTTTCTGTTATAGAGTAAGTTGGGGGCAGGTTCATCCATTTTTCAGTAAACCACCCCCAATTTATGAAACAGGCGGGCATTGAAAAATTTGGGCATTCTTACCGTAGTTTCCCCCATACCCCCCAAAATGATTGTAAGCTTTTCACGACGGGGCCCTACCCTTGTGTCTCTTTGAAAGTACTTTAAGGGAAAATGACTGATGTTTACCCTTGAATTTGAAAGTTTGCGGAATATGTTGCGCTATGAAATAAAGATTATTATTTTAATTATAAGCCAAAGCTTAATGAAATGGTTTAAATCAAAGCATATTCTGAGCAAAAAGGCCCAGTTTGGTCCGCCCTGAATTCATTGATCTGTGGCAGGACTTAAAAATTTTTTCACAAATGTTAATCAACAATTGACTAAGCTAGAGTATTTTGCATAGAAAAGGGAAAAATTCGCTCTAGTGTGTAGTCATTGCAGAAAAGGTGGCCCTACAAAGTTGACTGGGGCGAATAATACAGGGGAAAACCAGAATTTTTACATACATATAAAAAAGCACATAAGAATGTTTTTTTCACTATCTGACATAAAATCGAAAAAACCTACTTCTTTTTAGGAAATTTGGGAAACCAAAAATTATTTAATTTTCAAATGCCAGAATAATGAAAGGAATTTTAAAGGGACTTTTCACATTTGCAAAAAATCAAAGTTTACATACACTAGGATTACTATGCCTTTTAAACAATTTGGGGGCAGCCCATATGAGAGTATGTTTTGAAATCTGGTAGGTTATTGGCAAATCTGAGTTAATTAGAGACACAACTGTGGAGTATTTTAAAAAACATCAAAAAACACTGTTTCTGTTGTAACATCCCTGGGGAAAGTCTAAAGAAATGAGCAAAGAAATCAGAAAGAGAATTGTGGACTTGCTCAGGTCTGGATCATTCTTGGGTGAAATTTCCAGATACTTGAAGGTGCCTCGTTCATCTGTACAAAAAATTGTACAAACAAGATAGGAATGTCCAGCTATCATACCGATCAGGAAAGAGATGAGTTCTGTGTCTCAGAGATGAATGTGCTTTGGTCCGACATGTGCATATCAACCTATGAGCAAAAGCAAAAGACCTTGTGAAGATGCTGGCGGAAGCTGGTAAGATTGTGTCATTGTGAACAGTAAAACAAGTACTGTATCAACATGGGCTGAAAGGCCACTCTGCCAGGAAGAAGCCATTACTCAAAAAGAAACCTATAAAGGTCAAATTAATGTTTGCAAATGCACGCAGGAAAAAGACCTACATTTTTGGAGACATGTCCTGTGGTCTGACAAAAATTTAACAGTTAGGCCCTAATGACCGTTATTATGTTTGGAGGAAAAAGGGAGAAGCCTATGAACACCAACCTAACTGTGAAACATGGGTTTGGCAGCATCATGTTGTGGAGTGTTTTTGCTGCAGGAGGGACTGGTGCGCTTCAAATAGATGGCATCATGAGGAAAGAAGATTATGTGGCAAAAATGAAGCAACATCTCAAGACATCAGCAAGGAAGTTAAAGCTTGGGCGGAAATGGGTCTTCCAAATGGACAATGACCTGAAGCATACTGCCAAAGTGGTTACAAAGTGGCTTAAGGATAACCAAGTCAGTGTTTTGGAGTGGCCATCACAAAGCCCTGATCTCAATCCTATTGAAAATTTATGGGCAAAGCTAAAAGGGCAAGTGCGAGCAAGGTGACCTACAAACATGGCTCAGTTACATTAGTCCTGTCAGGAGGAATGGGTAAAGATTCCTACCAACTATTGTGAGAAGCTTGTGGAAGGATATTCAGAATGTTTGACTCAAGTCATACAGTTTAAGGGCAATGCTACTAAATACTAATGAAATGTATGGAAACTTTTGACTTTGCAGAAAGAAATAAAAATGCCTTAAAAATTCTCTCTCTCATTATTCTGGCATTTAGCAAATATAAATAATTTTTCTAATCCTCATTGACCTAAAATGACTTTTGACGTCAGGTGGTGAAGGTCTTCTGTCTTTAGCGACGCCAAAAGATATAGCAGTAGACAGAGGGGTTTTCTGGCTCTCAGTGCTGTAACTGTGCTGGGAACGGAGCTGTAGTTAAAAGCTCCATTCCTAGAGTAGTGTCAGTGAACGTCAGGGACCAGAGGGAACTTTCATCCACGTCGTTTAACGCTTGGATTGCCACAATCCGTGGCCGCAGCATGATTAAAGGGGATTCCCCTGCTCCACCTAGTCACCGGTATTCCCAGTGTCCAATGAAGCCTGGGAGATGTCTATATGCATCTATATATAGAGTAGCCCCAGGGCTGCAATCAGGGTACACTGTGTGTTGCCCTGGTAGCAGCCTGTGTCATACTGACACAGAGTGTAATGTATTAGCATACAGGAGTATGATAATATATTAGTAAGTGTAAAAACAAAAAAATGTATAATAGTTATCCCTGGGATTAAAAAAGAAAAAGTTAAAAAAACCCTGGGAAAAAAGGGGTAAAAAAAATAAAAAAAAATAAAAATAAAATAAAAAAAAAAAATTTAATAAAAAAAAAAATTGGCAGCATTTCACCACAAAAAAAAACCTACAAAATATTAAGTATCCACACAACCATAAAAACCTGTAAGGGCCCAAAACAAACAGATTTTTTAGTTTTGAAAAGTATTGGGGTTTAAAAAAAATGAAAGAAAAAAAAAACCGAAAAACAAATTTGGGCAAAAATGTAGAACGGGGCAGGGCCCAAAATCCCGGTTCTTTTAAACCCCATATCAGGCCAAACCCCGGGTTTCCCTTTAAATTTTTTAAAAGGGGCCCCGGGGACGCCATTAACAGGGGCATTTCACAGCCCAATCACTTTGTAATGCAAACTGATTTTGGGGGGGTACAGAAGGGGGGGGCGCACTAGGGACCGTACCCTAGATTAAAATTTATAGCTTTCCCCCGGGATTTCTTGGGCATTACAGGTGGAACAAAGGGAAACCATTTCCAAAATTGGGTTTTTTGGGGCCAGGAAAAAGTCGTAAAAAGCACTAAACGGAAAATGAAAAAAAATTAAACCCCCTGTAGAGGGGGTTCATAAATCAGGGGACATTCTAAATTTATTTTGGGGGCATTTTTTTACACGCCCAAAATTTTATAATGGGGCCCCTTTTTGTTTTCCCGTAACAAAAATTCCACCCTAATTTTTATGTAAACAAAAACTATGCCCCAAAAAAAAATACAACATTTCCCCCAAAACACTGAAAAAAACAAAAAATGGAATTAAATGTTGAAAACAAAAGGGGAGGGAAAAAATAAAAACCTTTTGCTTTTTTTTAGGCCTGATGTTTAAAGGGGGTTTAAAGGGCCAAAAAAAGGGGTTAGACACCCGTGTTTTGACAACAGGGGGGGTTGCTTTTAGGGGAATTAAAGTGGCAAAAGTTTCACATAAGCCCTGGTACCGAGAGGGTCCAGTGCTTACCAATAAGAGACCTGTAAATTTTAACCACACAAAGGAAAGGGAGGGACCGTGTTAAAAGAAATTTTTCATGAGAGCCCCAGGAGGGCCCCAGGTTAACCTCTATGGGTTTCAAAATTTTGGGAAAATGGTTTTCATTGTAAATTTGCAAAGTTCAAAATTTTGAAAGGTGGCACACGGGCAGTGTTGTAAGGGTTCTGCACTTCTTGGACTCTTTCTCCGGCTGGGGCATTTAGACCCGGCTCTTAGTGTTTTTGTGGGTGGCAAAAAAAGTAGGGGGCAAGGACCCGTTTTTATTCAGGTGCTCCCAAATTTTTGGTTTTTTTAGGGTTTGAATCTGGCCTTTTTTTTGAAATTCTTCCGTATGTCCAAATTTATTTTTGCCAAAAGGAGGGGGCTGATGACCATTTGTACAGGATCATTCCACAAGTTGAAACCAAATGTGAAAACCACAAGTTCTCTTTTAGTGGCACCTTTTTTTTCCTGGTTTATGTACTGAAAAAATGCCAACCCGGTGATGGGAAAAAAACCTTTTTTCTTGATAAAGGGAAGTAGAAGAAGGGGGGGTGGTGCCAAATTTTGGTGACATAAAGGGATAAATCTTTTTATATAAATAAAACTCTCGAGATTCGCTAACTAGTGATCCCATGTCACAAGCAAACAGATTTCCTTTTAATGAAATTCTGAGACTTTCATCTTCTGGGTTATGAAGAGCACAATGCCATGATTAAAGGGGTTGTCTCACTACATTGATTCATTTTACCTCAGTCCTGTTTTCTCAGTTTTGAATTTAGGGGCAGTTTACTGGCTTCTATTGTCAGCAGTGATGAGCTGCAGTGGATACCAGATTTGTAGCTATAGCGACCAGCACTAACAGCCTATCAAGGGAGATTCAACAGGTCTGTAGCTATAGCGACCTGAGGAGCTGATGCAGCCCATACAAGAGAGGATATCTAGGAATAGGTAGGACACTGTTAATGGACACATATTGCAAAGTGACTTGTTTAAGAAAGATCTTTAAAGGGGTTGTCTCGCTACAAGGATTGCTTTTTATGTTAAAGATCTTGCAAAAACAAGTCACTTTGCAATATATGTCCATTAACAGTGTCCTACCTATTCCTAGATATCCCCTCTTTTATGAGCTGCATCAGCTACTCAGGTCGCTATAGCTACAGACCTGTTCAATCTCTCATGATAGGCTGCCAGCACTGTTCGCTATAGCTACAGACCTGGCTTCTACTGCAGCCTAGTAGAAGCCAGTAAACACGCCCCTGAATTCAAAGTGAAACCAAGAAAACAGGACTGAGGCGAGATGAATCAATGTAGTGAGACAACTCCTTTAATGTAAAAAGCAATCCTTGTAGTGAGACAACCCCTTTAAGTAAACTGAGGCTTGTTATAAAGGCACTCTGGCTGGGATCCCTTAGGAAATTATACGATATTGTTAAAATGTGCTCATGTAAAAGAATTTGTCATCTTCTCAAGTTGGGAGATATGATCTTTGTCATCTGGCAAAATCCCTTCTGAGGCCAACTAAAAGGGAATCTATCACCAATTTGTATTTACTAATTAAATCAGATGCCCATACATATTCCTTTCTTCTTAGCCATTTTTATTTTCTGATTGTAGATATTTTATTTCTGTTTTCTGTACATAATTATGGTAGCAGCCATCTTACCTGAACTGCATTTAACAGCATTTAGAAAGCCTCATGGACATAGGAGCCTGTGAACAAGAATAGACCCATTGACTTCTATAGGAGAGTTTTCTAGGCATACTCTGTGACGAAGTCAGTGTACACATTGTTGTCACCTTCCATTGTAATCCTGCTTGTACTGATAATGAGCAGACTACTGAAAATTTTTCTCTACACAACAGGAAGTGTCAGACAATTATTAAGCCTGGTGGCCAAATTGAAAACTGCAGGATTTTAGGATTTGTTTAAAAAAAAACCATTGATAGTTATATGGAAAATAAAAATAAAAAATTCTTAAAAAATGTGTTTAACATAAAAACATGAGTTAAACAATAGGCCATTTTCTGATGACACATTCCCTTTAATACGTAGCTCAGAGAATGGGTAGATGGCCTTACTGGCACAGCTCCCCTAGTTCATGCCTATGGGAGTTCAAAATATAGCCAAACATCCTAATTCATCTATGTTCAAAACTCCTATAGAAATGAAAGGGGAGAACTGGCAACTGAGGGCAGCTCATGCGACTAC
>JAODAL010042770.1:0-34485 GCA_025379985.1 Phyllomedusa bahiana
CCCCCCCTTTTTTTCCCCCCCCCCTTTAATGTTTTCCCCTTTGGGAGACCCCCCAAAAGCCTCAGGTTTGGGGTTTTGTTGAAAATTTTTGGAAGCCTTTTTCAAGGTTCCCCCCAAATTTTGTTAAAATTGGGAAATTTTGGGCCCTTTTTTTTATTTTTTCCCTTTTACTTTTTTTTTTTTTCCCTTTTTTTTTGCCCTTTTTTTCCTTTTCCCCTTCCAATATTTTTTTTTTTTTTTTTCCCTTCTTTCTCTTTTTTTTTTTTGGCTGGGCCAGTCAAGAAGGGGCCCACAAGTTTTTTTCTGAACCCCACTGCTTTGTTATTTTAGCTGTGTACTTAGGGTCATTGTCTTTTTGGGAAAGATGATTTTTCCCCCAGCCCTGAGGCCACAGCACTTTTAAAGGGGGTTTTTTCACCCAGGATATCTCTGTATTTGGCCCATTCTTTTTCCTTCAATTGAAACCCAGTCGCCCTGCCCGGGTGAAAAACCCCCCCACGCATGATGCTGCCTCCCCCAAGTTTCACTTTTGGGGTTGAAATTGGGCAGGTGTTTGGCGGGCCCTGGTTTTTCCCAAAACATACAGTTTAGAATTAACACCAAAATAGTTCAATATTGGTCTCATCAAAACAAAAAACCCTTTTTTTATTATTTGGGAGCCCTTTCATGTTTTTTTTTTTTGCAAACTGTTTTGCGGGCCCCTTCCATATGTCTTGCCAAAAGGAGGGTTCCGTCAGCAAAATTCTCCCCCCATAGACCCCCGACTGTTGGAGAGTGCAGTGATAGGGGCTTTGTGGAACTTTTCCCCTTTTTCCCTACTGCACCCTTGGAGTCAGCCCAGTGATTTTGGGGGTTTTTTTTTTACTTCTCTCACTAAGGCTCTTCCCCCACATTCCCTTAGTTTGGGGAGGGGCCAGGTCAAGGCTGAGTTTTTGTCTCCGAACTTCTTCCTTTTTGGGAGGATTATGGGGGCCCAAAGAGCCTTAGAACCTTGAGTGCTGAAAAAAATTTAAATTTTGTAACCTTGGCCAGATCTGTCCCTTGCCACAATTTTGGCTTTAAGCCCCAAAGGGTTTTTTCCTTAGACGTCATGATTTCATATGCTCTGATATGCACGTGGCGTGAGGTTTAATTAGCAGGTGGTCCCTTTTCCCTAATAAAAGCCCAATCAGTTTAATAAACCAGGGGGACTTCAATGAAGAATTAAAACCACCCTTGTTTAAGAATTTGCAATAAAATCTACACTTCTGTTTTTTCTTTCAAGTTTTGGGTGCAGAGTAAAACATTAAGGGAGAAAAAAATTAATTTTTTTAAAATTTAAACCTAATGGGAAAATAAAAAACAAAGAGAAAAAAAATTTAACCCCCTTTTAACCCCAAAACCCCTAAAAAAGTATTTAATACCAAAAATTTTTTTTTCTTTTTTGCCCCCTTTGCGTTTCAACAGTTGTAACTTTTTTTTTTTTTCAATGACGCATTGTATGAGGCCCCCGTTTTATTCGAGCAAGTTGTATTTTAAAGGGGGGAAAAATTTTAAATTTGCCCTTTTAAAAAATTGCAGAATTTTTTAAAAAAATTTTTTTTTTTTTTTTTTTAGTTTTTTTTTTTTTTTTTACACCATTCAATTTTACCCCTTAATAACTTGTTAATTAATTTACAGGGTTTCGGCCCTGTGGATACCTAATATGGGGTAGGGGTTTTTTTTGTGTGTGTTATTATGCAAATTAATTTTTATTATATATTTTTTTTTTTTTTTATTTTTTATTTTTCTTATTTTAAATTTTTTTAAAACTTTTTTTGTTTTTTTTTTTTAAATTTTTTTTTTTAAAACCCCTGAAAGGGGGAAAATGTGTTACAATTTTTTTTTTAACACTATATATTCATATATGCTAATAAATTTTTAATCGTGTCAATTTGACACAGGGGGTGATCAGGGCACAAAACCGTGTGTCCCAGTTTTGTTTGGGTTCATACACAGACAGCTCTGTGGCCACTGAGGTCCCCCGGGCTGAAAAACCCAGGTTTCCCCGGGCTCTGTTGGGTCCCCCGGGGTTCCCAACACTCGACAGAGCAGGGGAAACCCCTTTGGGTTGCTTGCGGTAACGCACCGCCGCAATCAAAGGTTAAAAAAACCCGGGTTGCGGAGGTTTCAAAACCCCCCGGTAGTTCCCGCCCCGATTCAGCGCAGCTGCGGCTTGGGGGCCGCAAAATTTGGTGTTTTTCAGCGACGTCTAAAGAAGTCGTGCAGACGAAAAAACCCGAAAGCCCACGTTAAAGCGGTGGCGGTCGTTAAGGGGTTTAAAAAGGGCTGGAAAAACTTTTTTCCCTACCCATGAAAATGTCCAAAATTTTTAAAAAAATTTTTGATAACCCTTTAAGGGGGATTCTCATAATTCCCCTTTTACAGACCCGCCTTCCCACCGCCCTTCCCCGGCTCCCCCATTTCTGGTTAGGCTGTGGGTTTTACAGCATGATGAATATAGCACGTTTTTTTCTATAGAATGTTCGAGGGCATTGGGAAAAGGGGAAAGGGGTTTTTAAAAGCAAGGCGCAGGGTTTCAGAGCCCC
Organism: Phyllomedusa bahiana; assembly: GCA_025379985.1. Classification (NCBI taxonomy): domain Eukaryota; kingdom Metazoa; phylum Chordata; class Amphibia; order Anura; family Hylidae; genus Phyllomedusa; species Phyllomedusa bahiana. The sequence continues at coordinate 2,568 of JAODAL010042770.1, forward strand.
AAAGGGTTAAAGTTTATCAGTAAGAAGCATAAGCAAGCTCCTGTGCTGTTGATAAGACACAGCTGAGAGTGACAGGGTGGGGAGGGGGGGCAGCTTTGGAGGTGCGGGAAAAATGAGGCAGCTAGCGGGTAACAGTCAGAAGAAGGGGAAAGGGGGGAAAAGAGTGTCAGGGGGCAAAGCCCCCGATTGGTACCCCCCAACCCAAATTTGCAAAAAATTGGGCAGATGGGGGGGGAAAAACAGCTCAAAATAGAAATTGCTGCAGCAAGACAACCCCTGTCGGCTCCGTAAAAGGGGGAAATAGGATCAGGAAGGCCCAAAGGAAGGGGGCTAGTAGTTGGGGGCTAAATTTTAAAAGGGGCACAGACAGGGGCAAATCTGCCACAAAGACCGGGATCTTTTGAACAGTTTGTTTTTTTTACCGGGGGCCCCGGGTTTTCGACATATCGGGGGATGGGGTTTTGACAATTGCCGGGGTGGGGCTGGTGAGAACCCACTGCCCATGGCCCCTCTTTGGGCACCAAGACAAAGTTAAAAGTGGTGGATTTGGCCCTTAAAAATGTTTTCCCGGGGACTTGGGCCCCCAAATCTCGGGCAAGGCCCTCCAAGGTAATATTTTCAGAAATTTTTCCCTTTTTCTAGGGGGCCACACCAAAGAGGAAAGGGGGGGAAAGATTAGAGAGGGGGAAAAAAGGTGGCAAAAAAAATTTGGAAAGGAAAAAAAGGGATTTGGGGTTTTTTGGAGAACGGGGCGACTTTGTTTTGGGCTAAAAGACTCTATGCTAGGGAGGGGGCTGCCCCAAAATAGGGGGGGTGCACCCTGTATTGGGGACAAAAGGGGCCGGGAAAGTTGGAGGAATTTTTAAATTTAGGGCTGGGGGGGGGGGGTTTAATACAAAGATAGCTTTGAAACTAGTAAGGGATAGAGAGCTGGGAATTGGGAATTTAAAACAGGGCGTGGAGTAAAGGGGAGGGGTGTAGCAATAGTTAAAAATATCAGGGAAAAAAGGAAATTAAAAACTGAAAAAATCCAAAAATTGCTTTGCTAACCAATCCCGGAGTTGACCAACAAAAAAAAATTTAAAACTAGAATTACAAAATACTGAAAAAATATGAATGGGGGGGAAACTGGGAAAAGGCTGGACGAGAGCTACGACTTGGGGGGTTAAAATTACGGGGTTACAGTCTTTTTTAGAAGGGATTCGAAAAGGAGGGGGGAAGGGGGGAAGGGGGATTCTCTATTTAAACCCTTTGTCAAAACCCAAACACTGCGGGGAAATATGGGAAAAACAGGTAATGAACGGGTTTGGAATCATTAAAGGGGAAATATACAAGGGGGGAACAATAACAATATAATACTAAAAAAGGGGGGTTTCTATAGGCCCCCCAAAAATAACAGAACCCATGGAAAAAATTATCCTCAGGGAAAAAGATAGGCGGCTTTAAACAGAAGAGGGGTTAAAATTATGGGCAATTTAAATTTCCAGGCATCAATTGGGGGAAACTGAAACCCGTAGCTCTCATAAAAAAACAGGGTTTTTGTTTTTAACTAATGATAAAATTTCCTTTGCCAAAAAGGGGCAAAAACCCACTAGAGGAAAGGCCCCTTTTAGACTTAATTTTTGACCCGACAGAGTAACAAAGGTTCAGGTTGAGGGGGACCTTTGGAAATTGTAACCCCTAAATAATTTAAATTTTTGTTTATCCTTCAAAAGAAGGTTTTTTTCAAAAAAGCCCCAAAAAAACTGAATTTTAGGAAAGGGTAATTTTATTTGCTTAGGGAGGCCCCAAACCATATTGGGCTGGGACAATTTTGTTTAAAAAAGGGAGAACAAAAAATAAAAAAGAGATATTTTTAAAAAAAATCCTAGGCTACCCCTGGGGAGGTACATACCTTTTGGTAATAAAAAAAATTAGAAACAGGGGAAAAAACCCCAAAGTGGGAAAAACAGGGGTGTAAAAGGGCAATAAAAAAAAAAAGAAAAACGTTTTTTACCAAACCCAAAACAGGGGGGGAAAATGAAGAGGGGATTAAGGGAAACTATAGGGGGGAAAAAAAAAGTGGTTAAAATTTAAAAATAAAGGAAGATAAAACTGGGACGGAAAAAACATATCCTATAGAAAAGTAAAAACTAAACCCCAAAATTTTTTTTTAACTATATAAAAAAGTAAAAGGGTTAAAAAATAAAAAATTGGGGGCCCCCTTTTAAAAAAAACTGAGGGGGAGGGGCATAGAGGGCGATGAGGAAAAAAAACAAACCCATTAAAAAACTTTTTTTTTCCACTGTTTTTTACCGAGGGGGTAGCTTCCTGTTGAAAAGAGGGATGGAAAAATCCAAAAATTAAAAAGGGACTCCATTTTAAGGGAAAAATTAAAAAAGACAAATCCCCAGGTTTCCCGGTGGCATACCCCCCCATGTGTTTCCCCAAAAGGGGGTTAAAAGTGATTCATAGTAGGCCCCCATTCTTAATATTTATGGACTGTCTAATAACGGGGGAAAGGTTTCCCCAAGCAAAAGTGGGGCCAATATTTTAAAAAAAGGGGGCAAAAAGTTTATCCTGGGGAAAATATAGGGCCAGTTTAAATTTGACATTGTTGTAGGTTTAAAAAGGGAAGAAGGTTTTCCCCAAGATGCTTTCCCGGGGGTATCTCACTGAAATTGTTTTAACGCCGTTCCAGCAAAAGGGGTTTTTATTGGGTCGGTCCGTTTTGACTAATCTCATCAGTTTTTTTTTTATTTAGGAAGGGCGTGCTAGACTGGATCGGAGTGAGGCCTGGATATATTTTTTTTAGATTTTTTAAAGCATTTATTCCCGGGGCCACATAAAAAGGTTGGGAAATTAAAAAAAAGAGAAGTTGGGCTTGGGGGGGAAAAGTGTGCAAAGTGGGGAAGCAATGGGTCCTGATAGAAAACAAAGGGGAGTAAATTAACGGACATACTCTGATGGATTGCTGTTACTAGTGGGTAAACCCCCAAGGTTCCCGTATTGGGCCCCTTCCCCTTCAAAAATTTTCATTAAAAGATCTTACACAGGGGTTGAAGTAAAATAAAAGATCTTTTTCAGATGATTTTTAAGCTCTGAAAAATAATCAAAACAATAGAGGATAATGTGTTTTTACAAAGGGATCTGGAAAAAGTTGGAGGCCTGGGGAGGGAAAAGGGCCCGATTAGGTTTAACCCCAAAAAATGCAAATTTTAAAAAAGGCACCCCCCGGGAAAAAATCCCCCCCTTACCCCTTTTACAAAAATTTAAAAATGGTTTAAAAAGGGGGTAAAGTGACAAAGGAAAAGGACTTGGGAAAAATGGGGGCAGTAAAACTTAAATTTTAGCACCCGGTCATACAGCCCGCTGCCAAGGCAAATGGGTTTTTGGGGGGCATTTAAAAAGGGGGATAGAGGCACATGATGAGAACATTATTTCCCCCTTATACAAAATCACTGGGTTTGACCCCAAAACCCCGTAATAAAGTGTACAGTTTTTTGGGGAACAGTGCACAGGGAAAAACAATTTTAGAGCTTGAACAGGTACACAGGTGGGGGGAAAAAAAAAATAAAAGGACTGGGGGGGATACAATACCCCCAAAAAATCAGCAAAAATTTTGGGGTTTTTTAGTTTAGGAAAAAAGGGGTTCGGGGGGCATTAAAAATATGTTTAAATACAAACAAAGGTCAAAAAAGAGAAAAACTCCCAAGATTTATTTTTTACCCCGGGCCGGGGATCAGAACAAGGGGGGGATCCTTTACGCTTGAGGAACGAAAGTTTCAAAATTAAAAATAGAAAGGGGTTCTTTAAATGTAAGGGAAAAGTGAGAAATGTTTGGAAAACCCCTGCCCGAGGAACTTGTCCTTGGGGAATTCACTAACAAGTTCAAAAAAAAGGGGTTTGGGGTGCAAAAACTGGAAAGGGATTAAAATAAAAGTTTTTGTTTTTAGGATTTTTGGAGAGGGGGGCATTGATCCAGGGATTTTTTGATTGCCGATTGTAGTCGGGGAAAAGGAAATTTTTCCCCCCAAAAAGAGGGCAAATTTGGGTTCCCACCCATTTGGGGGTTTTTTTCCTTTCCTGGATCAAAACCCTTTGTAAAAACAGGGTGACCCGGAAAGGAAAAATCCCTTTTTTTTTTTCGGGGCCCTTTCAAACTATGAAACTAGAAAAATTACCATCCTGCCATTCCGGCCACTGATGTTAGAAATAAAAGGAAAATGGTTGGTTTAAAATAGAAAAAACTTTTTTAAAGCTTGTTTAGTCTGAAAAAAACAAAAAAAAAAACAGCAATGTATTTCTAAAAGTATTTAAATTTTTTTTTTCCCCCCATGTTTTAAATTAATCCCTATGGGAAGAATACCCTTTACAAAAACCCTTTTTTTAAATCAAAAAAGGGATACTAGCCTACCCTTTTTTGCGTTTTTTGAATTTTAAAGGGGGTTGTTTTCCCTCCCTTTTAAAAATTATGCCCGGGCCAGATAAGGGAAAATCAGCTAGCAGAAAAGAAAACTAGGGGGAAATTTAAAAAAACAAAATTTTTCCTACAGCCCCTGATCAGCCATTACTAGAAATCTACTAGTTCTATGGCAGTTTAAAAGGGGAAAATAAACCCCCCCCTCTAAATTTAAACAAAAAAGCTAGGGGGCCCCTAGTAAATCTCCTTCTACGTTCTTTGGTCACTTTGGCTTGGCTCTTTCTTTTTCCTCAGGGTTGTCTTTTTGGTTCAAGGGATATATGTATATTTCCTCTGTAATCTCTCTGCAGGTGATGGTAAAAATGGTAATTACCCGTAATTTAAACCCATGACAACATGACTTGACAGTGGGGATGTTCTCACTCACTTATTTTTGTAGGGTGTGAAAAGACAAAATATTGTATAAGTAAACGTTGTTTTAGGCCACAGGTGTCAAACACAAGGCCCGCGGGCCACATCCGGCCCGCGGCCATGTGTTTTCCGGCCCGCGATCTCCCTGACTCCGCACGGCTGTTTTACCACAGCCGTGCGGAGTCAGTCAGCTAGTACAGGGAGAAGGCAGGAGGGATCGTTTCCCTCCACCTTCTCCCTTTGTATGTAGAATGCTCGGTGAGCGCTGTACATACGGCGTCGCAGGGGGCGTGACACGCCGCTTTGCTCACGCCCCCTGTGATGCTGGGTCTCCTCGGCAGCAGCCTCTGCCGCCGAGGAGATCTCTGGGCGCTGCGTGCGGGCGTAAGCGGCGTGACGTCACGCCGCTTACACTGTAACACAGCTCCCGAACCGGACCGGACCCCGCTGCACGGACACGAGGTAAGTAGCTTTTTTAAATTTTATAATCATTAGGTGGCATCTGCCTGGCTACTGGGGGGGCTATGGGGGCATCTTCCTGGCTACTGGGGGGGCTATGGGGGCATCTTCCTGGGTACTGGGGGGGCAATGGGGAGTATCTTCCTGGCTACTGGGGGGGCTATGGGGGCATCTTCCTGGCTACTGGGGGCTATGGGGACATCTTCCTGGCTACTGGGGGGCTATAGGGGCATCTTCCTGGCTACTGGGGGGGCTATGGGGGCATCTTCCTTGCTCCTGGGGGGGCTATAGGGGCATCTGCCTGGCAACTGGGGGGGGCTATGGGGTCATCTTCCTGGCTACTGGGGGGGCTATGGGGCATCTTCTGGCTACTGGGGGGGCTATGGGGGCATCTTCATGCTACTGGGGGCTATGGGGGCATCTTCCTGGCTACTGGGGGGACTATGGGGGCATCTTCCTGGCTACTGGGGGGGGCTATGGGGGCATCTTCCTGGCTACTGGGGGGGCTATATGGGCATCTTCCTGGCTACTGAGGGGGCTATGGGGGCATCTTCCTGGCTACTGGGGGGGCATTGGGGGCATCTTCCTGGCTACTGGGGGGCTATGGGGGCATATGCCTGGCTACTTGGGGGGCTATGAGGGCATTCTTCCTGGCTACTGGGGTGCTATGGGGCATCTTCCTGGCTACTTTGGACTATGGGGGCATCTGCCTGGCTACTGGGGGACTATGGGGGCCTCTGCCTGGCTACTGGGGGACTATTGGGGCATCTGCCTGGCTACTGGGGGACTATGGAGGGCATCTGCCTGGCTACTGGAGGGTTATGGGGGCATCTGCCTGGCTACTGGGGACTATGGGGGGGCATCTGCCTGGCTACTGGGGACTATGGGGGGCATCTGCCTGGCTACTGGGGACTATGGGGGCATCTGCCTGGCTACTGGGGGACTATGGGGGCATCTGCCTGGCTACTGGGGGACTATGGAGGGCATCTGCCTGGCTACTGGAGGGCTATGGGGGGGCATCTGCCTGGCTACTGGAGGGCTATTGGGGGCATCTGTCTGGCTACTGGGGGGATAGGGAGGGGCATCTGTCTGGCTACTGGGGACTATGGGGGGCATCTGCCTGGCTACTGGGGGATTATGTGGGCATCTGCCTGGCTACTGGGGGATTATGGAGGCATCTGCCTGGCTACTGGGGGATTATGGGGCATCTGCCTGGCTAATGGGGGATTATGGGGCATCTCCCTGGCTAATGGGGGATGATGGGGCCTCTGCCTGGCGAATGGGGGGTTATGGGGCATCTGCCTGGCTACTGGGGACTATGGGGGCATCTTCCTGGCTACTGGGGGACTATGGGGGCATCTGCCTGGCTACTGGGGGGCTATATGGGGCATCTATCAGTCTACAGGGGACTATGTGGGGCATGTACCTGGCTACAGGGGACTATGTGGTGCATCTCCCTGGCTACAGGGGGGCTATGTGGGGCATCTCCCTGGCTACAGGGGGCTATGTGGGGCATCACCCTGGCTACAGGGGGGCTATGTGGGGCATCTCCCTTTCTATATGGGGCATATTACCTGGCTTCAGAGGGCATAATTACTACCTGGATACAGGGGGCAAAGATACCTATCTACCTACATGGGCAGATATAACTGTCATCTACAGGGGGCTTTATACCCACTTATCTACCTACAAGTAGTTCTAAAATTATGTCGGCCATTTAAGGCCCTTTAAGGTACGTCGTGAGGCTGATGTGGCCTCCGGTGAAAACGAGTTTGACACCCCTGTTTTAGGCTATGTTCACACAGTGTAATTGCAGGGCGTAATTCCGCCCCGCAATTCCGCCGGAGTTCGGGAGCTTGCGCGATCTCCCATGAGATGGGGGGCCGGCAGCCCACCAGCCAAATAGACATTCATTACTAGTGGCGCGTATTCGCCGCTAGTAATTGACATGTCACTTATCTCCCCGCTCGTCGTATTGTGCGAGCGGAGAGAGGAGACGTAATCCATAGTTCTCTATGAGAACTGTGGCTTACCGTCATGACTGGGATATATCTCGCCCCGTATTTAACACAGTACGGCGCAAAATACGGAGTGAAATATCTCCCAGTTTAATCCGTGTGAACATAGGCTTACATGAAAATATATTTATTAACTAAAGCTTGCGGCCTTCCTCTTCATTCACTTCTATGGGAGCTTCCACACATAGCCGGTTATATTCGAAAGGTACCATAGATGTGAATGAGGAACAAGGCCAGTTTGCTAAAGCCTGGTTTGTCTTTAGTTCTATGGCTGCTTTAGTTCTGCCATTTGTCAGTTTTTCAGTGTGTTTAATTCCTAGTTTTCTTTGGTAGTTCTGTGCTGCTTGGTTAGGGTTAGAATAGCAGGGGACAATACAAAGGATGTCTTCACGGATAGAACAGGGCAAGTGAGGTCTGGTGTTAGGTTCAGCATTAGAGGCAGGTTTTAAGGGACAGATTTAGGGAAAGTTAGTTGTTATCATCAGGTGTTGATTGGTGTCTAGCTTTGGGATTCAAGTCATTTATCATTCCTTTTCTATCTGTGCTTTTGTCATTATCTGTCCATCATCTAATAATAAGTCCCTGCATTTATTTTGATACACGCTTAGCATTACTGGCATGCGACCGCTGGTTGACTTCATTCTGCTCTAAATTTTGTTTGCTGTCCTTGTCAACCAGTGTCATTACACTCAGGTTTTGTTTCTTAAATACTAAGGGAATTTAAGGTCAGAAAGCCACTCTGGCAAGATGAAGTCCACTGTTTCCATTCTATACAAATATGAGGGGCTGGAATCTATATCTGACAGCTCACTCAACACATTTTACATCTGTTTGCTAGGTAGAAAAGGGCTGTGTTTCTTTGGATCAGATGTGAAGAGCAGCCACTTGGTTCCCTACTTCTACATTCATAAAGCATTACAGGCTGAATGTCAATACCTCAAAGGGATTAGCCTTTGGCACGAGGGAGCTGGAGAATGCTGTTAGTAAAGCCACCAACCTAATGCTAATCAAATCTCTCTGCTGTGCTGCCACATGATGACAAGGAATATGAAAATGTACTTGCCTGAAAATTTTGTCCAAAGGCAGCATAATATTCCTGGCAAATGAAATTGTATTGTTGTACAATACACATGTTTATTTGTGTCTTGTAACTGTATAGCTTTATACCCAGTTAATTGCTTTAATATTGCTAACTGACCTGTCTTGCTGACTAATCAGAGTTGAAGAAACTAAAAATGTTGAGGTAGATTTTCATAAACTATGTGAAATTTGTCAAAGTTACTGGAAAAACAATAATAAGGGTGAAATATGTATATATATTTGCCACGTTTTCACGCGTTTTTTGCCACAATTTTTCAATGAAAACCCTCCCAAGGGACCCAAGTCCCACCTATAGTGGCTATGTCTACACTGCAGTGGACAAAAAACGACCTGAGTTACTAAAAACGTTCATGAAACTGAGTCTTCTGTCCACTGTCTGTCAAAAGCAGCTGAAAAAATGGCCATTTTTTTGCCGCGATTTTCATTTTTTTGGCACGTTTTTTACACACTTTTTTTGCTTGTCTTCATGTCTGTTTTTGTATGTACGCATTAATTAAGCCATTGGATGTAACTCCGCCCTACAAAAGGGAATGGAAAGCACATTACTGCATTTATATGTAATCTTGTAGTCGTTTTACGGATTTTGGCGCAAATAAAGTTATTTCACGTTTGACGCCAAAACTACGATTTTTTATGGATTTTGCCCTAAAGTCAATTTTTTTTTATGGATTTTGGTGCTAAGATCTGCATTTTTACAGATTTTGGCGCTAATAAAGCTATCCCGCTTTTGTCACCAAAAATACCTTTTTTAATGGATTTTGGCCCTAAAGTCTATTTTTTAACGGATTTTGGTGCTAAGATCTGCATTTTTACGGATTTTGGCGCTAATACAGCTATCTTGCGTTTTTTATGCTCCCAAAAATATAGGGTTTTTTTTAACGGATTTTGGCCCTATAGTCCAATTTTTATGGATTTCGGTGCTAAAATCTGTATTTTTACGGATTTTGACGCTAATAAATTTATCTAGCTTCTGACGCGCCAAAATTTGTAAAAAAAAAACCGCCGTATTTTTTAGCAAGAATCCGTTTTTTACTTATTTTGGCGCTAAAATGCTTTTCTTAACATATTTTAGCGCTAATAAAGTTATGTCACTTTGGACGCCAAAAATACTTTTTTTTTTACAGATTTTGGTGCAAGAATCCGGTTTTTACGGATTTTGGCGCTACAATGCTTTTCTTAACCTATTTTGGTGCTAATAAAGTTAAGAAAAGGATTTTAGCGCCAAAACCCGTAAAATAAACGTATTTTAGTGCCAAAATCCATTGAAAAACGGATTCTTGCACCAAAATCCGTAAAAAAACCCCTTATTTTTAGAGTCAGAAGCGAGAGAACTTTATTAGCGCCAAAATCTGTAATAAAAGGATTTTAGCGCCGAAATCCTAAAAAAAAAAGTATTTTTAGCGTCAGAAGCGAGATAACTTTATTAGCGCCAAAATCTGTAAAGAAAAGTATTATAGTGCTAAAATCCGTAAAAAAAGGATTCTTGCGCCAAAATCCGTAAAAAAACTTATTTTTGGCGTCAGAGGCGAGATAACTTTATCAGCGCCAAAATATGTTAAGAGAAGGATTTTAGCACCAAAATCCATAAAAAAAGGATTCTGGTGCCAAAATCCATAAAAAAAACATATTTTTTTGCCACAAAAGCGAGATAACTCTATTAGCATCAAAATCTGTAAACAAAAGTATTTTAGTGCTAAAATCCGTAAAAAAAGGATTCTTGTACCAAAATCCGTAAAAAAAACGTATTTTTTGCGTCAAAAGCGAGATAACTTTATTAGCGCCAAAATCCGTAAAAATGCAGATCTTAGAACCAAAATCCATAAAGAAAAATATGGACTAAAGGGCCAAAATCCGTAAAAAAAAGTATTTTTGGCGACAAACTCAAGATAACTTTATTAGGGCTAAAATCCGTAAAACGACAGCAAGATGACATATAAATGCAATGATGTGCATTATTTACCCTTTTGTAGGGTGGAGTTAATTCCAATGGCTTAATTTATGCATACATTAAAAAACAGACTTGAAGACAAGCAAAAACCGCTTGTAAAAAACGCGACAAAAAACGCAAATCGCGCCAAAAAATTGCCGTTTTTTTCAGCTGCTTTTGACAGGAGGGGACAGAAAACTCAGTTTCATGAACGTTTTTAGTCATTCATTTTCAGGTCGTTTTTTGTCCACTGCAGTGTAGACATAGCCTTATAGGGGTTTGTGTTTGCAGCACTTTATTCTGTGTGTCCCTTGTTATCAGATAATTTCTCAGCATGCTCTTTGGGATATTTTTTTGTCCCGTTTTTGAAGGACACTATTTGCTTTGTCCTGTATCAGGTTGGATGTTATTGTTTCTGTACATATATTAAACTTTGGATGATATTGTATTTTTACTGTAAGCTTTCACTCGCATTTAGCCGCCACCTTGGGTCAGCCTGGGGGTCATGCTTGGCTTTTTGGATTGCCGTTCTTAGTAGAGCGTTTATGGCACTTTGACATATAGCACTCCAACACCAGGTATCTGTTGAAACTGGCCTCAGCCAGCTTTATTCATGAATAGGTTTATACGTACAGCAACAAAAAACAAGCCCTCGGCCGTCCGGCCACTAACTACATGTCAGAGGTTCCCGCTATTACCAGGGGTCTCTGTCTACCCCACAGTGCCCCAAAACCACAGCATTCTTACTGTACAAGCTTCCCTCAAGTCTCTGGGAGCTAGAGCCTCTCCTCTTGTTGCTCTTAGTTCTTGGAAGCCGAACACACGCCCTGGACACCTGCAATGCCAGGCTTTTTATAGACCTCCAGGAACCCTTCACAAAACCTGTCCTGGAACACAAGGAGTAGGTACCCACCCAACACGTCGCCCATTCCCGGTAAGGAGCCAACCCGGGAATGGCTGAAACAACTACACTACTTTATATAGCTGCCAACTGCTTATTGTGGCTGACAACTCACATGGCTGGCTCCTACCCCACCAAAGCCAGGTAACCTTGGTGATGTGCTGTTTGCAGGTCTCCGACTGCACACCCTCTAGTGGCCGAAACATGTGACTGCCTGAGGTCGCTCTGCCACAATACGTATATTAAAATATTGCTGTAATTTGAAGACACTGATTCTTATTACCTATTGACACATCTTATATGTGATTCTTTACTGCCATAAATTAACCCCTTACCACCAGAGACAGTTTTGGCGTTCCTGAAAGAGACCCATTTTTTAAATAACTTTATGTTAGAATAACTTTTTGACACTTTTACCTATCCAAGCGATTCAGAGACTGTTTTCTCGTGATACATTCTGCTTTAAGTTAGTAAGAAATTTTGGTCCTAACAATCCTTGTTTATTTGTGAAAAATATTGTCAAAAATATGAAAAATTTGCCATTTTCAAACTTCAAACATTTCTGCGTGTAAGACGCAAAATAGTTTATAACTAGCATCTACCATATGTCCACTGTAGGTTGGCATGATTTTTTAAATGTCTTTTTATTTTTTATGACATTAGGGGGCTTAGAAATGTAGTAGTATTTTTTCACATTTTCAAGAAAATTTGTCCAGTTTTGACGTTGCATTGATGGACCTGCATGTTAGATACCCCCATAAATGATTTCATCTAAGAAACTAGACCCCTTAAAGTATTTTAAACAGTATTTAGAAAATTTGTTAACCCATTAGATATTTCACAGAAATTAAAGCAAAGTGGAGGTGAACTTTCAAAATTTCACTTTTTTTTGTTTCAGATTTTCAGTTTTTATCCATTATTCACTGGAACACAGTAGATGTAACCAGGGAAATGCAACTTAATATTGATTCCCCAGATTCTGCCATTTTTAGAGATATCCCATATGTGCGCAATTTGGCTCAACCACAAGCCCCAGAACAGGAGGAGCACCTACTGGACTCTGGGGTCTAATTTTCATTACAATTTTATTTAGGCGGCATTTCAGGTTTGCCGATACCCTAAGGTGCTAAAACTTAATAACCACCCCTAAAAACACCCCATATTGGAAACTACACCCCTTAAGGACGATATCTAGGAGTGCAGTGCGTATATCGACCCCACAGGTGTTTCACAAGTTTTTAGCGTTAGGCTGTGAAAATGAAAAAAATTATTTTTTTCCAACAATCTGCAATTTTAGCTTAAAATGTTTAATTTTTACAAGCAATCTTGGAATAAAGGCACCCCAAATTTTGTTACGCAATTTCTTCTACGTTCGGTGGCACCCTATATGTGGGTGTAAACTGCTGTGTGGGCGCATGGCAGGGCGTATAAGGGAGGGAGCGCTATTTGGCTTTGGAATGCAGATTTTGGTGGGTGCCATTTTGCATTTGCAAAGTCCCTAAAGTACCAGAACAGCTTAAACCTTCCAGAAGTCGCCCCATTTTTGATTCAACACCTTTCATGGATCTTATCTACGGGTGTATTGTGCATTTTAGGCACACAGGTGTTCCATATTTTTTTTTTTGCATTGGGCAATGAAAATGAGGAAGAGGGAACACAGTTCGCCCACTGTTTTTTGGGCTTCAATTTGACAGTGTTCGATGTGCAGTATAAAGGACATAATAACTTTTCTATGGGGGTTGGTTCAATTACAAGAAAATAAATTTTATATAGTTTTTTAAATGTTTTATTACTTTTACACCAAAAAATAATTTTTAAAAAAAATTTGGTTTTTAGCGTCACAGCCCATACCCAAAAATTTTTTTACTTTTCTGTATCGGAGTGATTATGGGTTTTTTTTGGGTAAAGTTGACATTTTTATTGGGGTACATTGGGGGGTTCATATGAAATTGATCACTTTTTATTAAGGTTTTGTGAGGCATTTTGAACAAAATACGCAACCCCGGGGCAGTGTTTTTTATCTTTTCGGGGTCACGTGGGGTAAAAATACGGGGTTTTTACTCAGCAGGCGATATAATTACAGCAATACCCTTTGTATATTTTTTATTTTTAAGGGGTTTTTAAAAAATAAAAAAATTTTTTTCCCAAAAAGGGGAAAACACTTTTTTGCTCGCCAAAGTCTGAAGCCTAATTTTTTTTTTTTTTCGTTTAGGGTGATGTTTAGGGGCTTGTTTATTGCGGGATGGTTGACGTTTTTTTGGTAAAATTTTTTCGGGGGAACAAAGTTTTTTTGACGGTTTTAAACCCTTTTTTGGAAGGCAGGGGGAAGATCCTAGTATTATTTTAATTTTTTATTTTTTAACAGCCTCCCGTGCAGTATTTGCAAGTTAATTAACCCCCCGGGTTTTGAGAGTTAAACGGAAAAACCCAATTTATAAGTTTTTAAATTCTAAAGCCTTTAAAAAAAAAAAAAAAGTGTTTTTAGTGTGTAAAAAAATTTTTTGCATCCCTTCTTCTGAAACTTTTTATCAAAGATTGGCCCCACTTTGGATTTAAAAGATTTTAAATTTTCCCTTTATGTGCTTCGGGTGAACAAAAATTGCAATTCGTGATTTTTTTTTTGGGGGGGTTTTTTTGCGGTTTTTTAACATACAAATTATAGGGAGGTCGTTAGCAAGCGGGATACCAAATATGATTTTTTATTTTTTTTTAAATTCACTTGTTTTGGGGGGATTTTTTTTAAAACCCTTTTTTTTCATTTTCCCCCTGGGGATTTGTATTAGTGATAAACAGTCACTGATACAATAGGACAGTACAGAGGAGAACTTTCTCATAGGTCCGTATGATTTTAAAAGGGGGTTTCCACCATGTTTTTTCAAAGAGCTACAGCCCCCTTTAAATCACACTCCCGTTTAAAGGGAGGGGCGGGTAAAGCAGTGATTGACAAATCAAACCCGCATTCCTGTATTTTTGTTAAGTTCTGTTTCTTTTTTTTTTTTTACTTTTTTTTAATCCCCCTGAAAAGGGAAAAATGTTACATTTTTTTTTTTTTAAAACTTATAATGCATTTCTTAGTAAAAGCATTAAGCATTAGCCCCAAAGTCAAAAAACGTGCGCGATCTTAAAAAAGGGTTTTAAATTTTTTCTGCAGGGCTAAAGGGGGTTATACTACTTTCTTACTCTAATTCAAGTAGCGCTTTAAACGTTATTTGCTCCTCAAAAGATGATTTCTTTGATTCATTTGTCTCACTTTTGTCTATGTCCTGTTTTTTAAAAAATATTTTATTTTGTAATTTCAAACTTTTTACATTACTAAAACAAATTTTTTTTTACAGTAAGTAAGCATGAAAAAAAAAAAAAAGGAGACAAAGTTGGGAAAAAAGGTCGCTTTTGAAGTGAATTGTCAAACCCGTTTTCATTTTATAATGCCCCTTAATGGGATAAAAATGGTTTTTTCCCCGATTAAAAATGGAGTCCCAAAGTTCAACGCAAAACCCCCGCCTATGTGTTAGGGGCCCAATTTTAATAGTGAAAAAAATCACGAACCCTTTTTGAACTAACGATATATTTTTAAAGTAACTTTCAAAAGGACTTAAACTCTCTTCTTTAGACTAGTCCCTCCCAAAGCCACTAACAAATATTTCTCAGTTAAAAACCCCCTAAAAGGGAAAACGCCCCGATTTTTTTACTTTCTACTACTTTCTATGGCTAACAACGGTACAAACATTATACTATTAAGGCGCATTAAAAGAAAAAAATTTTGCCAAAAAAATGTGGTTTAAAGGGTATAGATAGGCCCCCAAATAAAGAAAAGCATATTAGGAAAAAAACATTCAGTGAATAGAAACTAAACGAAATGATCTTGCTTGGGGGACCCCCAGGGTTTCCCGCAATACCTTCCTGGGCTGGCTCTTGCTTTTAAAGTAGAATATAAAAGAGAGGGGCAACCAAAAAATTTAAATTTTAAATTTTAAAGTATAAAAAAATTTTAAAATCTGAACAACCCAAAATCAATTGGGGTTTTTTAATGTAAAAATAATTTTTTTGATTTTAATTTTTTTTAAAAAAGCCTTTTATAGGAGATTTTTTTTTGATTTTTTTGGGAAAATTAAAATTTTATTATTAATTTTTTTATGAAAACATTTTTTTAAATTTAAAAATTTTAAATAACTTTAAAAATTTTTAAGTTTTGAAAAATTATTTAGAAAAAAAAAATTTAAAATTTTAAATTTTTTGTACTGGTGAAATTGAAAAATAAGGGGATGGTTCAAAACGGCGTAAATTTTTGTTTTATGTTTTTTTACTTTTTTTCACCCCGGGGTAAATTTTGGAGCGTTTCAGTAAAGGGGCACAATACCCGGGTGTTTTTTGGGAGTCGCACTGATCAGCGGTTTCCCCAAAACCCGGGGGGGGGGGGGGGGGGGGGGTTTGGGGAGGGTGTAGGGGGGTGGGTGGAAGCCCCAACGCCCCCAAAAAAGCCCCCCCATTTTAAAGGGGCATTAGAAACTGTCCGATCTTACAACCCAAAGCGCATAACACAATAATTAAAGGGGCATAGACATCTTAGTTGGGGTCACTTTTGGTGGGATTTTAAAAACCAAAAAGGGTTAAAAACCCGATTAAAAACCTGTCCCCCCTTAAAATTCCCAAAAAACTGTTTCAAAGAAATAGAATTTTTTTGGATGCGCAAAAATTTAACCCCCTTTTTTAAATAAAATTTTGGGTTTGGTCCTCTGTAAAAAAAGTAGGTTTTAGTATAACAATTTTCAACTCAAAACTCCTCTTCTTTTAATTTTCAAGTTAAAAAGTAGCATAACGTAAAGGGGAATTAAAGGGTTTTAAAAGGGGCAGGGGGGTTTTGTACTTTTGTTAAAAATTTTCCTAATTGGTTTTAATCTTTTAAGTTGGGGTTATAATTTTACCCTTAGCTGTGAGCCCAAAGGGGGCATAAAAAACCAGAAACGCGTCCCTAAACGCCAATTTGGCTAAAATTTTTTCTTGTATAACGGCTGAAACCCTTTTTTACTAAATAAAAGGGGTTTTTTTGCTGGGTTTAAATCCCTCATTCCTGGGGGAGCGGAAAAAATTGGGTTTTTTTGCTTTTATGCCGATGGGCCAATCAAAAGATCGGCCGTGAGCTGAAGATTAAGCCCGCCTTAAACACTATTTCACACAACTAAAAAAGGGCCGACTAAGGGATTTTTTGTGTATAATAATATAAAATATATATATATATAATAATATATATATATATATAAATATTTTATAAAATTAAAATATAAAATATAAATTTTCCCGTCCCAGAGGGAGAAAATGTTTTTAAATTCTAGATGTAAGCCCCCTTTTTCCCCACTGAAATGGATGAGATAAGAGAGGAAGCAGTTTTTTAATGCCAGCAACCTTGCACTACCAAACTTGGGGGCAAAGTGAAAAAATGAGCCCGTTAGAAGAAAAGGAACTGCCTGAGAAAAAAAAAAGGGGAAAAAAAAGTCCCTAATGAGGTTGAGGGCCAAGACAAAAGCAAAGGTACAAAGGGGGGCCTTTTTGGGGATTATTTATGCCCCTGGGAAAACTGGGATTTAGCAGGTAAAATTAGTTGTAAATTGAGGCATTGTAAATTTTGTTTACCCTTTAAAAAGTGCCCTGAAGTGTGAAGAACCAAAAGAAGCATTGTGATAAAGCCGTAAAACTAAATCTGAGAATTCCTAAGGTTAGTTTTTTGTTGGTGCACTCATTTCCCCCAAAATGTCACACCAGTGGGCCAAGCACAAACACATACTGTTAACCGAGTCCTCTTTTGACACATAAAACCCCGACCCCCTTTTCAGCATGTTACTTTTTTGGCCAACTTATTAAATGTTTTTTTTTTTTTCCCTTTTTTGGGTTTAAAAAAAAAGTTTCTTTTTTTTTTTAATTATTGTTAGGGTCTGCACCTCTTTCTGGTGTTCCCTTTTTTTTTCTATTTACATTTAAACAAACTAATCTTGCTTGAGCAGAAAGGTTACAAATTTGGGGTTTCTAACTTTCCCTCAATTTTTTTATAACAAACATTATGCCAAAGAAAAAGTCTTTAACATCACAAATAATCTATTTATTTAAACAATGTCCAAAGGGACAGCACGGTGGCACACTATAAGCACTGGGTAAGCCTGTTACCTTGCAGCCTGGGTCCCGGGTTTTTTGTACCACCAAGGACAACATCTGAATATGTACTCCATGTTATGTATGATTTTTTCTTAAGATTTTCAAACTTCAAAAAAAAACAAACCCCCAACTTAAACTGACTGGGCGTCCAAATGATAGAGATCCTCGCAACCCAAAATAGACGCCAAAAAAAAAACCATCAAAGAATACTTAAAATACAATAAAACATAACCTTTACTAAAAATTCTTAAAAACCTATAAATCCCTATATTCCCCCAACAAAAATATCTAATCCCTACCCATCAAATAAGCCAGCCCAATAAGGGCGACCCCCCCCCGGAAAAACCCAAACCCAACGTAAGCCCTATTACCCCCTATACTATCCTAGAGGATATAGAAATGCACAGAATCAATACAAAATTCCAATTACTCAATAATTCCAATAGGGCAATAACAACCAAACACTACCCAAAGCTTTCCCCCTTTAAAACAGGATTCATCAGGTAGAATCCAGCTAAAAGATAAATAAAACTTATATTTTTCAGGGGCCCAAGGAAAAAAAATCACCAAGAAATATTCAATCAATGATATCCATGGCCAATGTCAATGGTTTCAAAACCATAGACAAAAAAAAATGTAGATAACAACTGAGGGAAATAGTGTATATTATAAACCACATCCATAAAATTCAATTAAGATCTTATTATGCTCTTTCAATCCCCTCAAAAAGAACATCTTTTCCCATAGGAAAAATAGAGGCCTCTTTTATGAACCCATCCAGCCCCCCTGATCACAGAGCCGATCCTGGTGTAACATCCTCTGATAGGAAAGGCTCAAAATTCCTCCCAAAATTCCCCAAAAAAACCCACAAAAAAGGGTTTTAAATTTTGAATTTCATTGTGAAACCCAATAAGCATTGATTAAAAAAGTTGGCCTGGGACGAAACAGAACCGGTAGGCAGGAGAAGGGGGGTGGGAACAGAATTCTTCACAGACCAGAGCCTACTTGCGTTGAGGCCCCCAAGGGGCAAAAATGAAAGAAACAGGCAAAAAAACAGTTTGGGGGGGATTCACCTGATGAAATGTGGCTGCATGATTGGGCAAGCTCGCCATTAGAAACTTCCCCTTTTTTTTCAGTCAAGGGCGAGGGGCGGGAGCTGAACCACAGAAGTCCAACGCAAGGCAGAGGAACTACAGGATGTAAAACAGATTTCTTCTTGGTGGGAACTTCCAACTTGGAGAGACACGGGTCTTGTATGGAATGGAGACGGGGGATGAAGATCTCAGAAGAACCGAAGTCCAGCAGAGCAGGAACATCGAGTGAAGCACCAGATGAATACCGAAGAGTGACAGGAGTTGTCAGATGAGGAGTGTAAGCACCATTATTCAGGGTCACCTCATCCAGGGAAACCTTGGCACTTGGGTTTCCAGGGCGCAGCAAAGGGGACGGGAAGTCCCTTAGATATTGTTGGAAACCGCCACAGAACAGGCACAGGTTAAGCTGCATGGGCAAGTATGTTCCTGCGGGTGAGATGAGTGTGGTTCATTCCCATGGGTTTTCCTCAGGCGGAGAAACGGCTGCCTGGAGTAGCGAGGCTAGGATATTCTGGCACAAGGCGCGGAGGCTGCGAAGCCCAGATGACACAGATTGCTGGCGAAGTTCTAGCTCCCTCACTGCAAAGCGGATGTCTAATCCGGGAAGCTAGAGAGTTTGGGAGTCGCCCCAGAGGGTAGGTAGGTTATGACCACCAGCTCATCCTTGATGTGTCCATAAAAGGCCCCCCCCCAAAAGGCAATCAAGAGGGCCTCGTTGTTCCATGCAAGCTCTGAGGCCAGGGTGCAAAACTGGATAGCACACTGGCCCACTGTGGAGTCGCCATGATGGTGCATTTTAAGCCAGAAAAGGGTGAAAAACCCGATTATACCTATCTCCCTTAATGTCTAACACTGTTTCAAAGAAATAGAATTTTTTGGATGCTGCAAAATTCACCCCCTTTTAAGTACTTGG
This sequence comes from Phyllomedusa bahiana, assembly GCA_025379985.1. Classification (NCBI taxonomy): domain Eukaryota; kingdom Metazoa; phylum Chordata; class Amphibia; order Anura; family Hylidae; genus Phyllomedusa; species Phyllomedusa bahiana. The sequence continues at coordinate 21,938 of JAODAL010042770.1, forward strand.
ATTTGTGTCTCTGTAAACAAAGTAGGTGTTAGTATAACAATATCATCTCATATCTCCTCTTCTTCTATGTACAAGTTACTAGTAGCATACGTAGGTGATTATAGGGTTACTAGGAAGCAGGGTAGCATGTACTTTTGTTAAATTTGCTAATTGGTTTTATTCTTTTAAGTTGGTGTTATATGTACACCCATTAGCTGTGAGCAAGGGCTCATAAGAGCCAGAAACGCGTCAGTAGACGCCAATCGAGCTATTCTTACTCTGTATACGGCTGACCGTTTACTAAATAAAAGGCTTTTTATGCTGGATTTACTCCATCTATTCATGGGAGCGGAAAATATGTTGTTGCTGTATGCCGATGGGCCAATCAGAAGATCAGGGCCGTGAGCTGAAGATGAGCAGCCTTAGCACTATCACACAACTAAAGATGACCACTACTGCATTTTGTATATATAATAAATATATATATATATATATATATATATATATATATATATATATATATAAAATATATATATATATATTTGTCTGCTGAGAGGGAGAGATAGTTAATCTCTAGATGTAAGCACCTTGCACAGCTGAAATGGGATGAGATAGAGAGAGGAAGCAGTTCTTAGATGCCAGCAACCTTGCACTACCAGACTGGGACAAAGTGAGAGGAGTGAGCCCGTTAGGACAGAACAGGGAACTGTCCTGAGAAAAGAAAAGGGATAAGAAAGTCCCTAATGAGGTAGTCCCAGGGAGCATACAAAGGTACAAGTGGTCCTTGGGCATGATTGATGCCCCTGAAGACTGGCATCTAGCAGGTAAAGTTAGTTGTAATTGAGGTCATTGTTAATTGTTTACCCATTAAAGTGACCTGAAGTGTGAAGAACCAAGAAGCATTGTGAGTAAAGCCTGTAAAGACTTCAATCTGAGAATTCCTATGGTTATGTCTTTGTTGGTGCACTACACTTCCCAGGAATGTCACACCAGTAGGCCAAGCATCTATACACATGACTGTTAACCAGGTGTACCTGCCTGCTTGACACATGGGACCTGCACTCCTTCTTCATGCATGTTAGCTTTTTGGGCCAACTGTATTAAATGTTTTTGTTTTCCTTTTGGTGCTTTAAAAAAGTATTCTTTATTTTTTTAATGTATTGTTAGGGTCTGCATCCTCTTTCTGGTGTGTCTTTTTTTTCTATTTACAGTAAACATTAACTAATCTTGCTTGAGCTAGAAAGGTTACGTATTTAGGGTTTCTTAACTTTACTCATTTTTTTATATCAAACATTATTGACCATGAAAAGTCTTTAACATCACAAATAATCTAGTGATTTAAACAATGTCCAAAGGACAGCACGGTGGCACACTAGTAAGCACTGGGTAAGCACTGTTACCTTGCAGCACTGGGGTCCCAGTGTTGTACCTGACCAAGGACAACATCTGAATGGATGTACTCCATGTTTATGTATGAGTTTCTTACAGATTTTCAAACTTGCAAAACAACAAACCCCAACTTAAGTACTGGACTGGGGTCGTCCAGAAATGATAGAGATCCGTCAGCAACTCCAATAATAGACAAACACAACACACATCAAAGAGTAGCTTAACATACAATAAAACATAACCTTTACTAAATATTCTTAAAATTACCTATAAATCCCTATATTCCCCCTAACAAAAATATCTAATCCCTACCTATCAGATATAGGGAGCCAGCGTCCTAATAAGGACGACTCCCCCCGGAACCTAACCTAACTGTAGAGCCCTATTACCCCCTATACTATCCTAGAGGATATAGATAATGCACAGATATCAATAGCAGTATTCCAATGTACTCAATAATTCCTAATAGGACAATACACAATCCCAATCACTACCAACGCGTTTCTTCCTTTAATATCAGGATTTATCAGGGTAGAATCCAGCTAAAGATAAATAAAGCTTATATCTGTCAGGGTCCCAGAGGAAAAATATCACCAGATAAATATTCAATCAAATGATATCCTATGGTCCAATGTCAATGGTTGTCAATTCCATAGACAAAATAAATGTAGATAACAACTGAGGGTAAATAGTGTATTATTATAAACCACATCCATATATATTCAATTAATGATCTTATATATGGCTCTTACAATCCCCTCAGAAAAGAACGATCGTACCCATAGGAGAATAGATGGCCTCGTCTAGTGAACCCATCTCAGCCCCTCTGATCACGAGAGCCGATGCCTGGTGTAACATCCATCTGATAGGAAGAGGCTCAAACTTCCTCCAACATTCCCCAAAAAAACCTACAACTCGGTTAATTTAGAATTTACATTGTGAAACCTAATAGAGTCATTGATGTGGAATATGTTGGCCTGGGGAGCAGAAACAGAACCGGTAGGCAGGGAGAGAGGTGGGTGGGAATCAGAGATGTCTTCACAGACCAGAGGCTCTACTTGCGCTTGAGGCTCCTCAACGGGCAAAATGAAAGAAACAGGCAGAAAACAGTTGGGCGGGATTGCACCTGTTGAGTAGACGTGGCTGCGTGAGTGGCATAGCTCGCCCTATTAGATAACTTCACCTGTTTTTCAGTCAAGCGACGGGCTGGGACGCTGGAACCACAGAAGTCCAAGCAGCACTGGAGCAGAGGAACTAGGCAGGATGTAGAAACAGATTTCTTCTTGGTGGGAACTTCCAACTTGGAGAGACACAGGTCTTGTATGGAAGTGGAGACGGGTGGATGAAGATCTCAGAAGAACCGAAGTCCAGCAGAGCAGAAACATCGAGTGAAGCACCAGATGAATACCGAAGAGTGACAGGAGTTGTCAGATGAGGAGTGTAAGCACCATTATTCAGGGTCACCTCATCCATGAAACCTTGGCACTTGGGTTTCCAGGGCGCAGCGGAGCGGACGGGGAAGTCCTTTCGATATTGTTGGAAACCGCCACAGTACAGGCACAGGTTTAAGCTGCATCGGCAAGTATGTTTCTGCGGGGTGAGATGAGTGTGGTTCATGTCCATGGTTTCCTCAGGCGGAGAAACGGCTGCCTGGTAAGCGAGGCTAGGATATTCTGGCACAAGGCGCGGAGGCTTGCGAAGCCCAGATGACACATATTGCTGGCGAAGTTCTAGCTCCCTCTCTGCAAAGCGGATGTCTATCCGGGAAGCTAGAGAGATGAGGTCGTCCAGAGTGGTAGGTAGGTTATGACCAGCCAGCTCATCCTTGATGTGTCCATCAAGGCCCCCCCCCCATAGGCATCAATGAGGGCCTCGTTGTTCCATGCAAGCTCTGAGGCCAGGGTGCAAAACTGGATAGCACACTGGCCCACTGTGGAGTCGCCATGATGGAACCAGAGTAAAGATGATGCAGCGGTGGTATTGCATCCAGGTTGCTTGAAGATTTTTCTGAAGGTGTTCAGGTGCTGTGTCCCATGCGCAGCTTCCGGGCTGATGAGTGTAATTTTGCCTCCAGTATTTGCTGATAATTCATCTTTCCTTCAACTTTGACCAAGTTTCCTGTGACTTTTGTAGCTCACACATCCCCAAAACATCAGCAATTCACCTCAATGCTTTACAGTAGGAATGATGTTCATCTCATCATAGGCCTTGTTGACATTTCTCCAAATGTAACGTTTGTGGTTGTGACCAAAAAGTTTGATTTTGGTCTCATCACTCCAAATGACCTTGTTCCAGAAGTTTTGAGGCTTGTCTCTATGCTGTTTGTAGGCGAGATACTTTGTGGCATTTGCGGAGTAATGGCTTTCTTCTGGTGACTCGACCATGCAGCCCATTTTTCCTTCAAGTGCCTCCTTATTGTGCATCTGGAAACAGCCACACCGCTGGTTTTCAGAGTCCTGTATTTTAGCTGATGTTAGTTGTGGGTTTTTCTTTGCATCCTGAACAATTGTCCTGGCAGTTGTGGCTGAAAATTTTGTTGGTCTACCTGACAGTGGTTTGGTTTTTACAGGGCCCCTGATTTTCCATTTGTTAATCACAATTTGAACACTACGACTGACATTATCAATTCCATGGAATCTTTTGTATCCCTTCTCCTTTTTATACAGTTCAACTACCTTTTCCCCATAGATCCTTGACAATTCTTTGCTTTCCCCAGACTCCACAATCCAAACCGTCAGGGCTGGATGAAAGATGCAGAAGTCTGTCTGGATCCCAGAAACTCACTCAGCTTTTTTTCACACACACTGATTACAAGCAAACAGGTCACGGGTGAGGATGTTTACCTTTAGAAAGCCATTCAAACCCATTTGTTGTCAACTTCTGGGCATTTTTATCAGGCCAAAATCACCAGTTTATGTGAACTTTTTGATCAGGGTCTTTTGGATTTTTTGGTAGTCATTATTATTTAAAAAGAGAAAACACAGCAGTTTGACAATATATGGCTTCACCCAACCACTAACCATGAGTGGGGAAAAAAGTTTTTGAAATATCATTCATATTCTCTGAAAAAAGGCCAAGAAAGCAAAAATTCTGCTGGGGTATGTAAACCGTATTGTGTTGTTTTCACTCCACTTTAGCTCATGACTTCGAACCCTTCATGTTATTACTGACGTGCAGGCATTTTAAAAATATAGCGAACAGGGCTGCGCTAGATCTCGGGCTATATAGATGCCAGACTTCTGGCACAGCCCAATTCATACATGTCACTCTATCTATCTATCTATCTATCTATCTATCTATCTATCTATCTATCTATCTATCTATCTATCTATCTATCTATCTACACATACATCATAATCACTGCTGGAATAATATGGAACATAAAAGGTTATGAGGAATTAAAAGGTCCCCATTGATTTTCCTGTGGTAACATGTTTGTGTAATCTTTTAAAATAAGCAGAATAAGTATTTATCAGTTGGATTTGCAGGCAAAAATTTACCATTTTGATGAATACAGTATATATGATTATAAAGATATGAATATTTATTCCAGCTTCTGTCAATTTTAAGTCATTCTAAATAGCGATTCCAATCCATGCTTCTATATACTCTATGTCCTATACGTACATCCATGTGTGATTGTCTAACCATTAGTAGAGTAAATCAGTACATATTTATTCCACAAATATACAAAAAGGTTACATGTTTTCCTATAAAACCCTCTTGCATGAGTGGAAATTAGAAGGAAGTTAGAATTAGATCCATACTGTGGATAGGGTCTCATGTGAATAGTTACAATCTCTGCATAGAACTGCAGATCAGGTTAGCTCAGTAAAAGTATACAGGTTAAACCTTATCATGTCCTATACTTACAGTTGTATTCCACTGAAGAAAGATCCAAAAAGCCCAATCATCCCCAGTAACTCAATTCTGCTGAGATTCCGAACGATATACTCTTGACACACACTAGAAATACCATACAGAGTGGCGCCACCAAGAACCAAGACATCCCCAATTAATTTGCTATCTCCTGGAAAAAATTCTGTAGACAAAATGGAAAATAGAATATTTAAACTATTTATACTTAAGATATGAAATATCTGTTAACAAAAACAGTGTTTTTTTTTATATAGCAGCTGGAGACTTTTGCCTATACTTCTTGTAGAACACTGCTATATATCGTCTGGCAGTAATAACAATAACAATAGATTATTCTAACAGATTGATTCATTAGAGGTATTAAAACCAAATTAGGTTTACAGCTGGCTTTCACACGAGTGTTGAAAATATTATATTCATAAGCTTTGACATTCATATGTCCTAGAATTGTGCAAAACTAACAAAGCATATTGAGCCATCACTAACAGAGTGGTTGACTGTTTCATATGATATTGTGATGACAAGTTAGACATTGTAATCTTATAGACTTCTAATTCTCTCAGCAGTGATGGAAAAGCCTTAAGAAGTACAATAATAGAATTTACCAATTTACCTTCCTTTTGTTGTCTTCCCATGAGTACATCAGCTCCCGCCATGCAGCCTATTCCTAAGATACAGGCAACTGCCCCAATGAAGTGTAAAACCTTATATCGCACCAGCAAGAAAAACCAGGAGAGTAATATGACCACAGGGATCACAAAGCAATTAAGTAACTGCAAAGAAAGAAAACAAAAACAGTAATTAAATATATGCAACAAATAATGTAGATAGTTGGCTTATTAAAGCAATATTGGAGCTAATGAGAAAACTAGCGAGCCCCTGGGTTCCTCACAATGTGTCAGCATATTGTAATAACAAAAGCAAAATTGGAATGGAATTTGTGAACTCTTAAAACACTCTTAACCCCTTAAGGACCCGGCGTTTTTTTTTGGTGACACGTTCGTTTTTCCCTCCTCGCCTTCTGAAAGCCATAACTTCTTTATTTTTCCACCTACATAGACACATGAGGGCTTTTATTTTGCGGGACAAGATGTACCTTCTAATGGTGATTATTCACTATACTTAAGAATATACTGGGAAACCGCAAAAAAATTCAAGTGGGACAAATTGTGAAAAAAAGCGGTGGGGTTTTACTTTTACGGCGTTCAATCTTGGTAAATATAATGTGTTATCTGTAATTCTACAGTTGATACGCATCCGGCAATACCAAACATTAGGGTTTCCGTTATGTTTTGGTACCGTAAAAAAATTCCAAACATTTTCTATTTTGAAATTTGACGCCACGGCGCCATTTTGTGCGACCAATAACTTTTTTGTACTAACACCTACAGACGTCAGTGAGGTGGCATTTTTTGCGGCTGAAGTGTACTTTTTATCGCTAGCAGTTTGGAATGCATGCGACTTTTTTGATACATTTTTATTCCATTATTTTTTTTTTTTACTGTAACATCTAGTCCCCCTATGGTGCTTGACCACTAGGGGGCACGATTGTTAATACAACCTAATGCATTGCATAGGCAATGCATTAGGATGTACAAAGATGGCGGTTTCCCAACTTCCTGTATGCGGATGGAAGTGGGGCAAACCAGCCAGTGTAAGTGAGGGGAGCCTTCACAGGGCTCCCCACCACCGTGTCCGGTCGTTGGATCGGCGCAGCATAGCTGCGCTGATGCCGATGACCGTAACGATCGGTGCGCGGAACCGATCGGCGTTCATTCAGACGCCGTGGCCATCTTTGCCGCATTGTCTAAAGGTTTAAACAGCGCCAGCGGGCGGAACCACCCGCCGGCGCTGTTACTGCCGGGTGTTAGCGCCGATTAGCCGCTAACACCCGCCGGCTGGTCGCGGAGCGATCACCCTGCAAAGCCCCTTAGCGGCCCTGGGACGTACTCATACGCCCAGGGTCGTTAAGGGGTTAAAGACACAGACAACTACATTTATTTAACTTCCTACAATGTTGTGTCACCTTGAAGGATTATTCTTATCTACGAAATTGAGGGCACATGATGGGGCAATAGAACTAAATTATTTTTTCCTACACAACAGCACGCTTGGCCACCAAGCTGTGCAGGGTAAAACAGTGAAGGGTACAGCACTTAATAAACCCATTCATTCTCAGGATTGGAGAGTATCCTAGAGGTTAGGCCCCCAATGGATCATAAAATGATGGCGTAGCTTAGCAATTTGTTATCACTTTACAAGCTGGGCACAAAAATTTACCTCACAAAAAAATTATTATCTCTAACCCTCCTTATCAAATTTTTACTCTAGTTCCAAAAACAAAAGTCAATTATAATACAATAGCTTAATTTTCTTAGATATACGGCTTTTGGTTTTTCGATAATGTTTAAAATAATTTAACATAGTTAAGATCAGGCAGACAGCAATAATAATGCTACTGGCTTCACACTGTGCTGCTGAAGTTTATGTAAACCATAGAAGCCATAGTAATTTAAGTTTGGCTCAGTATAACTGTGCAGGATCAGAATTTGTATGGCATTGCAACTATCTAAAACTGGCCTTACATAAACTAGTCCACCAGACTATGGCTAGGGTTTCCACCAGACCACTAAACCACTTGACTAGCCAGTAATCACATAGAAATTCCAATGCTGTTCAAAAGATAAATACATCCTTCAAGAGGATGTCTCACCATACGGTTTCACAGAGCCACAGCCAGCCTCAGACTCTCACTTGCTGGTCAGGCTTTGGTTGTTTCTACAGCATTGATTGACATATCAGCTCTGCTATTTCTAGATATTCCTGTTACAATGGCATGACTGTAGGAGGTTTATAATCTGTATTGCACAAGGCTACAGAGCCCTGAGGCTTAAAACTTGTCATTAACTTAGGTAAACAAGCTTCCGTGCTAGAAATAAGACTCAGCAGGTAGTGACTCATCATGGACTGACTTGGCAGCAGCTTGTAGCAATCGAATATAAGAAAGAATGGGGAGAGATGGTTGGTAACCTAGAGAAACATGTGTACACAAGCAGTAGATAAAATCTTCCTGATAACTTGAACAAAGCAAAATCAAAACATCAATGTATTTAGTAATAGTATTTATTTACATTTCCCTAAATGTTAAAAGCTAATCATTGTAGTTTGAAAACCCATTTAGTGCTTCACAATGTTATAGTAAGTCATGGGGCATTATGGAATCTGCAGTAGTATAAGGGGTCTAAAGCCTACAATTATTTCTTGGTCTAGGGACTCTATTTACTCTAGGGTTTAATCTGGGGGCTATATTTATTCTGGGATCTGTACTTACTTTCATGCATGTGTTTCTGTGCTCTGCATCTGCTCTAGTGTATAGTATGCAGTCTGTATTAGTTCTGGTCTCCTCTAGGATTTGTAATTTTTCTGGTTTCTTGTTTAGGATCTGCATTTATTCTGGGGTCTGGTCTGTGATCTGTATTAAGTCTGTGATCTGGATTGAGGTACTGTATATAGTTATTCTGGGATCTGTTCTGGAGTTGTATTTATTTTGATGCCTGTTCTCTGCACTTAATCTGGATCTGGTTGGAGGTTTAAATTTATTTCAGGATCTGTAGTCTGTATTCACTGTGCTCTTAGGAACCTTGAGTGCTGCAGAAATTCTTTTGTAACCTTGGCCAGATTTGTGCCTTGCCACAATTCTTTCTCTGAGCTCCTTGGGTGGTTCCTTAGACCTCATGATTCTCAGGTGCTCTGACATGCACTGTGAGCTGTGAGGACTTATATAAACGGATGTCTGCCTTTCCTTATCAAGTCCAATCAGTTTAATTAAACACAGCTGGACTCCAATGAAGGAGTAGAACCATCTCAAGGAGGAGCAGAAGGAAATGAATAGCATGTGAGTTAAATATGAGTGTCATAGCAAAGGGTCTAATTCCTTAAGACCATGTGATATTTCAGTTTTTCTTGTTTAATAAATTTGCAAAAATATCTACATTTCTTTTTTTTTCTTTCAAGATGGGGTGTGGAGTGTACATTAATGAGCGAAAAAATGAACTTTTTGCATCTTACCAAATGACTGCAATGAAAGAAAGAGTGAAAAATTTAAAGGGATGTGAATACTTTCCCTATCCATTGTATGTGTTAACCTGGCCAGCATTTTTTTTATGGGAAGGTTGCAATTCTAACTGTAGTTTATTTGAAGTAACCATAAGTTGTTTTAGAAATTTACGATAGCGTCTCTCAAAAACAGGTATATTAATTTCTTCTTGTCAATTAAGCAGACTGATAGAGATTGCAATGTACATCTATTGACATTGCAATCTATTGACCCTAGCTCCAAATAAAATGCTAAGCATTTAGAAGTTTCAGGCCACAGAGCATACATAGTCCACATTATCATTATGGTGTTTTACAAGGATATTTAGTCTTTTTAATATTTATTCATTTAATTAGTGAAGAGGTGCATAAGACCAGCCTGTTGGTAAAGCTTTTCATGGAATGTTCTTGATAAGTTGACTGTATAATTAATTCATCATGACACCGTTTCTATGGAAACAAGTAGAATAAATGAGCGGAAAAGGAATAATTTCTACCTGTTTTGTTTGAAACTTCGGAGTCTAGTTAATGTATGTAACAAAGTAGTTTCATTGTCAGGAAGCATCAAATAAAAATCCAAACCTACTGCTCTGACATCAAAAGCTTTATAATAAGTCCAGAGCTGTTCTCTAGTGACAGGTGCTAAAAGTGGAGAACATGCCACAGGTAATTGGAGAGATGATATACTGCACTTCCAGAGCTCCTGGTGTGTTGAGGCATGGTATAATATCGTAGTGTCGGCTTTATTTGCCTGTCTGCTTTTGTATATATTTTTACACTTTCTTCTTTGGATCTGTCAATCGAATCAATAAGAAGATAAACTATTCTCATTTGTGGATCATATGCTTATAGGAATGAAGATATTTAAAGATGTTAACCATCCAAAATAAACATGATTTAGCCAAAATTGACTGCCCATTTGCTGTAAACCAGGATTCCCCAAATGTTAAACATAGTACATGACGTACTATATGAGACATAGGTGAAAGCTATGACTAAGATCTTGGTGAAGTTTTGTAGGAGGTCTTAAGTGAAGTCATTGGAGACCTGGAGGATGTGGCACATTTTAATCAAAGTCTTTTAAGCATTCATTGCTTAATTCTATAAGCCCCTTGATTTTCTTGATTTATTGGACAAGTGTTCCTTTGGGGTGACTCTGCTTGAGCCTGTGCTTTTCTCGATTAACTTGCCAGTCCATGAGTGCCTCCCCAGAGTGTGAGTTATTAAATCTGTCTTTTGCTGTTTACCCATTATCCTACAGAACTCACTAATTTTTATCTTCCATGTAAATAAATGTGTTTAAATTAATGTAAGCTGAGCTATCTCCTTAAATGTAATTAAAATTCAGGTTCAAACTGATTTTTTGCATATGATTTGGACTTTTCCCTTAATTGCTAGATTTTGGCATGAGGTGACTGATTTTTTCTTAGAATTAATGTCCTGAGTCGTCCCATCTTCTCCCAGTGTATGTGTCTTCAGCATCCTGGTCGAAGAACAATCGAAACATCACAATAAAGTCTTTTTCTAAGAAACTGTTTTTGCCATTATGTTGGATGGGTGACAGACACCCTTCCTTATGACAATGGATAGCTTGATAGCTGTAGTGAACAATGTTATCCCCTATGATACTTAAAACATCCTGAAAAATTCATCAAGGTATGGTATGGGGTCGTTGGTCATCAAATATCACGGGTAATTTGATGGCTTTACAGGCAGTCCCCGGGTTACAAACGGGATAGGGACTGTAGGTTTGTTCTTAAGTTGAATTTGTATGTAAGTCAGAACAGGTATATTTATTACATGTAATTCCAGCAAAAAATGTTTTTTTTAGTTTTGGATAGTGCAGGGAAGGGTTTTTACATTTGTTTTGCTGTCTGTGCCCTTTTTTAGACGATTTCACCTAACGTTCTGTATCTCATGTGCAGCTGTGGCATGCTGGCACTTGGTTACCATGGGGCGTGACTCAGTGTTGAATGTCAGCCACGCCCCATAAGTCTCCATTTGTAACTAGGGGACGTATGTTAGTCGGAACAATGTAAGTAGGGGACTGCCTGTATTGCATTTGCTAGCTGCTTTGACATATGGTTGAAATGCCTCTTCCCTTTTAGATTACATGTGTAACGGCAGCTTAGAGGTGGATCCTCTGGACCACCGCAAGCAGTGGCGTAAGCCACATCATGGAGCAGAGTCTAAGTAGACTTCCAGTTTTCACCAGAGCCCCCCGCAAGGCAGGTCTGGCTTGCTGCAACAGGAAACTACAGGGTTGCTACCCCTAGCGTGACTTTCTTGTGGTGGCAGCCGGGGTGCAGAGAGGTACGGAATCGGCAGGCAACTGGTCGGAGTCGGCAGAAAGGTCAGAGCAGGCAGCAAGCAAACAAGGCCAGTTGACGAAGACAAGGGTCAGATAAACGGCAGAACAGGAACACTTTAGGATCGCTTTCTCTATGGCTTAGAGCACAATAGATACGTCAGGGCAGGAAAGGAGTGTCCAGAATATAGTGTCAGTGCCCAGCAATTATCCAAATACCAGAACGCTGGTACTGAGCCAGCGCGTGCACTCTAGGGAGTTGGTACACATGGGCCGGCTGGCATAGTCGTGCAGGGAAGGCAGGGACGTGGTGAGGTGAGTAACCGCAGGGACACGGGTGCACGCGCTGCCTGATGTGCGGGTCGCTGTGCCCCCCATAACAACATATCTGTTGTAACTTTTGATCTCATCTCAGTCTTATATATTTATCTGTTGTAGTTTATGGTAAATCCAGCAGTTGCTTATGTTCAAGGTTCTCTTTTTATATATACATATGTTAGGTTTGATGTTAGATCACTATGTTATAATACTATGGTATAATGCTTATGTTTTACTATTGGCTCACTTTTCAATAAACCGAGTTTAAAAAAACAAAAAATCAGGTTCAACTTTGGAAGATTTTGGAGACAATACTTACTTAAGCAAAGTACACACCAGAATTTATCTCCATGCTAACAATTGATTTGCAGTGCAATTCAATAAAAATGTACATTTTTATAATGCCACCTTTAGTTTTAATAATGTGCTTAGCATCTAAATTCCTTACTAAAGCTAATGCCTTGTAAATACCTACACATTAAGGGCGACATGTATGAATTTTGGCTTTAAGATGCCAATTTTTATGCGCATTATATTAGTTTAGAATGCACCTAAATTTATGAACCCCCTAAGGGGTCCC